>VMDO01002486.1:0-166698 GCA_007922755.1 Pedetes capensis
CCCCCCCCCCCCCCCCCCCCCCGCCCCAGCCCATTTTATCTTGAGATAGGGTCTTGCTAGGTTATGTAAGCTACCTTGGGCCTGGAATTTGTGATCCTCCTGGCTCCATCTCTTGAATTGCTGGGATTACAGGTGTGCACCACCATGCCCACCTTTCTTATAGCACTTTAAAGATGCTATTCCATTCCATTGTTTTCTAGCTTTCATCATTTCAATTAAGAAGTCATCTGTGTGCTTTAACAATGATCTTTAAAGGAAATACCTTTTACTGTAGGCCATTTTAAAGATTTTCTGTCTGTGGTATTCAATGATTTTCTTTATATTCATCCAACTTTAAGTTTGTAGAGCTTCTTTAATTTATAGATTGATGTTTTTACAGCAGCTTGGGAAATGCTTGATATTGTTTCTTCAAATATTGCTTTTTACCATTCTCTCTCTTTTCTTGTGGGCTTCAATTCATACAAGTTAGACATTTTCACTATGCTACCTGCCTTTAATGTTTTCCATTCTTTTTCTCTCTAAGTGTATTAGTTTTTGCATCCCTGTTAACAAAATACCTGACAGAATAACTTTTAAGGGAAGAAAGATTTATTTGGCTTATGGCTCAGAGGGTTTCATTCCATAGACATGAGTGGAATGGATGACCTGGCCTGTGGTAGAGGTCCTTCATATCATAGCAGATGGAGCAGAGAGATTGTCAAGCCAGAATAGAGGCTGGGTAACCTTGAAAAGGCTTGCCCCTAGTTACCTACTTCCACCAGTTAGATCCTATCTCCCAAAGTTCCACAGCCTCGGAAGACAGTACTACCTGCTAGGGGCTCAGCTTTCAAACATGAGTCTTGGGGGTCATTTTATATTCAAACCATAAAACCAAGTTTTAATTTGAGTATTTTCTACTGGCCTATATTTCATTTCACTAAGCTTGTCTTCCTTATTGTGTAATCTGCAGTTAACTCATGTATCAAGCTCTTAATTTCAGCAGCTTCTTTCAGTTTTACAATGTGAGCTTGTGTGTGTTTTTTTAAAAAATCATTTTCTGTTGAAATTCTCCTGTGTATATATTTGTATACATACTTCAGTGTCTACATCACTCTGTTGGGTCTGTCCACCGTCTATTTTTTGTCTTGGTTTTCAGTCATATGTTGCTGTCTGTTAGCATATGTAAATGATCTTGATTATATTTAGAAACTGAGTTAAATATTATAGAGGCTTCTGATGATGGTTAGTTGTTTCATATGTTTCAGAGGAAGCTCACCTGTTACTCTGCTTATCTGCTAGCAGGCAAAAGTCAATGACTAAGCCAAGTCAACACTGAGTTGGAATTTTGTTTAATCTCTGTCTATTACATTTTAAATTACCACCAGCAATGTCTGAGAGTCCTAATTTCTCTACATTCTCATTAACACCTTTGATCTTTTGTTTTGTTTTTTTGTTTTTTTTTTGTTTGCTTATAGCCATTCTAGTAGGTGTGTAGTAGTGTCTCATTGTATTTCTTTTTTTATTTTGCAGTTGTTGTTGTTGTTAGGTGCCACTGAGTCAGTATCCGACTCATAGCGACCCTATGTACAACAGGTGAAACACTATTGTCAGTGCTTCTCTGCTATTCATAGGGTTTTCAATGGCGGATTGACTTTTGGGAGTGGTTTTCTGGGTCCTTCTCCCTATTTTGCAGTACTTGGTAGTTACACCCAGAGCCTTACACAGGCTTTGCAAGCACCCCACCATTGAGCTGCACTCCCAGCCCACTTTTTACTTTTTATTTTGAGACAGGGTCTTGCTAAGTTATGAAGGCTGCCTCTGGCCTCAAACTTGCAATTCTTCTACTTCCACCTCCTAAATCACTGGAATTAGAGGTGTGTACCACTGCACCAGCTTCACTGTAGTTCCAGTTTGCATTTCCCTAGTTACTATTGAGGTTGAATGTCTTGTTATTGGCTTATTAGCCATATGTGTGTCTTCTTTGGAGAAATGTGTGTTAAAATTTATTGTCTATTTTTAAGTTAGGTTACTAACTTCCTACTACTAAGGTTCTGTACTGTATTTTTTTTAGTTACTTATCATCCATTGAATTGTATACCTATCCTTATAATAATACCCCCTTCTTGATTAATGTTGCTTCATAGTAAGTCAGTTTTCTTTCTTCATTCTTATAATTGTTTTGACTTTTGGGAGTGGTTTGCTGGGTTCCTTTGCATTTTATTTAAATTTTAGACTCATCCTATTTCTTTAATAAAAATATCTCAATGTGGTTTTGAAATGGATCAGTTAAAATTTCTAGATTAGTTTGGGGAGAATAGATACCTTGACACCATTGACTTTTTTTTTTTGGGGGGGGTGCTGCACCAGGGTCCTGAACCCAGGACCTCATACATACTTGGCAAGCACTCTGCCAGTGAGCTGCATCCTCAGTCCCCCGTTTTAAATTTTTTTTTTTTAATTGAGACTGGATTTTGCTAAGTTGTACAGACTGCCTCTGGCCTTGAACCTGCATTCCTCCTGCCACTGCCTCCCAAGTTGCCTGGATTACAGATGTGCCCAGTTAACACTTGTTGTTGTTGTTGTTAGGTGCCATCGAGTCAGTATCCGACTCATAGCGACCCTCATAGGGTTTTCAATGGCTGGCTGTTTCGGGATTGCCTTGGGAGTGGATTGCCAGGCCCTTCTCCCATTTTTTGCGGTGCTGGGAATTGAACTCGGGGCCTCAGAGATTGCAGCGCAGTGCTCTACCCACTGAGCTAAATCCCAGCCCCCAGTTAACACTATCAACTTCTTAATCCATGAATATGAATGCCTCCATTTATTTAGATATTTTTAGTTTCTCTCAGTATTGTTCTTCAGTTTCAATTGTATCATTGTTTATTGCTAAGTATTTTATATTCATTATGTTATTTCAGGGGCTGGGGTTTAGCTCATTTGGTAAGGTGCTACTTCACACTCTCTAAGGACCCACATTCAATCCCCAGCACCACAAAAATGGGAGAAGGATGTGGCAATCCACTCCTGAAATAATCCCAAAAAACAATCAGCTATTGAAAAGCTTAGGAGGGTCACTATGCATTGGACTTGACAGCACCTAACAACAAGTGGAATTATTTTCTTAATTTTTTTGTTTCTAGTAGTAAGAAAAATAATTGTCTTTTGTATATTGATCTTGTATCTTTCTACTTTGCTAGACTTTTTCATTAATTCTTATAGTTTTGTGAGTATGCATGCATGCTCAGATTCCTCAAGATTTTTTATATGTAGGTAATGTCATCTGCAAATAAAATAATTGTTTATTCCTTCTTAACTAGGTAGTTTATTCAACCTATTTTCTTTCTTTCTTCCTTTTGCCAGATTAAACTGATTACAATTTCTAGAACAGTGAGAGTAGAAGTGGAAAGGCTGACATTCATTCCTTGTTCCCATTATTAGGGGGAAAATTCACCATTAACTATGATATTAGTTGTAAACTTTTTTTTTGTAGATGCCTTTTATTGGTTTGAGGAGTTGCTTTTCTATTTCCAGTTTGTTGAGAATTTTTATCATGAATGGTTTTGGATTTTTCCAGATGCTTTCCTGTGCCTGTTGAGATGATCATGTCATTTTTGTCCTCTTATTCTACTAATCTCATAGCTTCATTAATTGCCTTTTGTGTATTAAACCAACTTTACATTTCATGTGAGTCCCTTTTAGAAGCTTCAGTGAAGATGCTGATTTTCCTGACACGCCCTGCCTTGCTTGAAATATATCAGGAGAATTATAAAGAGTGAGAGCAATCTGTGTACTTAGGTCTTTAAATTCTAAGAAAGCTAATTATATCACTTATTTGATTATTTCTTCCTGTCTTCTTTCTACTAAATAATACTCCTGTTAATAAGATATTAGAACTTTTGGGGGGAAAATCTAATGTTTTTATTTTTGTTCTCATATTTTTCCATCCTTTTGGTTTTTTTCCTACTTTATTGAAAATTTCTTAAACTTATTTTCCAACCATCAGGATGACTTCAGTCTTTTTAATTACAATGCTGAAAGCTGGAAGACAGTGGAGGAGGGCTTTCAATTTGATGGAAATTAATTTCTAATATACAATTCAATACACAGTTAAACTATTAAGTGTAGGGTTAAGATATTACGGGCAGCAGGATTTCAAAAGATGCATCTTTCCTGTATCATTTCTTAGAAAACTACTAGTGTAGAAGATGACCTCTGCCAAAATAAGGGAGTAAACTAAGAGAAAGGAAAACACAGGATCCAGAAAATAAGAGCTGTAGCCCAAGAGAGAGGTCCACTTTATTCCCAGGATAATATTGAAGGGAGGTCTCAACATGACAAGTAGGTGGACAGTTCACGTGTTGCTCCAGCTGTTCAAATGTGAGCAGGTCACAAGGTTTTAAGAGAAACAACTTCAGGAAGATAAAATTGGTAGGATTCTTAATTAATTTGTGTTAAAAAGAGATATCTACAAATCAGGAGAGATTAATGATCAATTACTATAGGTGTGTAGTTAAAAAACAACAACAAAAGACAATTGCTAACTCTAGGGAAATTGGAATGCTTATGCAGGTTAGGAAACCCAGTTATAATCCTTCATGTCTCAGCTATGAACAATGTCATAATCATAACTTATATAGCCATAATAAGTGAGCAGTATTACTAATCTAACTAAAATTATATTAATTAGGCTTTTGGGAAGAAGTGTGAGACAGAGTGTCTGTGTGCATGATAGAGGTAGAAGTGGGGAAGAAATAAAGGAAAGCCAAATCCTTACTTTCTAGAATAGTAAGTCTCATGGTAATGTTCAGATGAAAAATCAAGAACTAGTGTATAAGCATGTCACTCAAGGATGTGGTCAATACCAAAATAATCAATTAAGAATTAAAAGTTGGTTATGTCTGGGGAAATGGTAATTGTGGTGGAGAAGATGTGAGAATTGGAAGACTACCATGTTTTAAAACTACCAGGCAGGGTTATTGACTTTTAACTATTGTCCGTGTAACTTTAAATGATAAAGAATAAAACTAGTTTTATAGTACAGACTGAGAGACAAAGTAGAGGTTCTTTGGGTGTGGGCAGGATCTTTGGCCTTGAGTTGGTAGGGTGGGACTACTTCATTAGTGTGTTGCCTGTATCACTAGTTTTGGTATCTTGGAGTAGCGTCTGGTTGCCCTGACGCATTCCTGTAATCAGACCAACCCAGGAGGCTGAGGCAATAGGATTGTGAATTTGAAGCCAGAGGCAGTTTGTGTAACTTAGTCTCCAAAAAGGGGTTGTTGTTATTGTTGTTAGGTGCCCTCGAGTTGATATCCAACTCATAGCGACCCTCTGTACAACAGGGGAAACATTATTGTCAGTGCTTCTCTGTTGTTCATAGGGTTTTCAATGGCAGATCGATTTTTGGGAGGGGGTTGCCAGGTCCTTCTCCCAAGCCTACAGCTTCTGGTGTTCCCAGACGGTCTCCCATCCAGGTACTAACCAGGCCTGACCCTGCTTAGCTTCGGAGATCTGACGGGATGGGATGCCACAGGGCTATGGCTGCAGGCCCAAAAAAGGGTTGAGGGTTCAGCTTAGTGATAGAGTACTTGCCTAGCACCTGTGAGGCTCTGAGTTCAACTCACTAATACTGCAAAAACAAAAACAAAAGCAAACCAAAACACAATAGCAAACAAAACAAATGTTTCAGGTTGATATTTTCTGTTCTCCCACTTCAGAATTGCTGATATTCTCAGAGTTGAATGTCAAGATAGGAGATTGGGCATCTTCTAACTATTTGCAATATGATGTTCATTTAATTTCCATGTTTTCCATATGATTGTGCTCAACTGGTTCTGTTATCTTGGTTTCAGAATCTCTCTGGTTTAGTTTCTCCAGAAAATAAATGTTCAGTGTTCTGTCTTGGTTGTAAAGTGCCTTTGCCTTGTAGGAAGAGTTATGAAAGGATCTGGGTATCTAACTGCTTTTGTTTCCCTTGCAACTCCTGCCTGTCATTACCCTTGTGATGGCAGTTTGCAATTCTACCTAGTTTTGGAACTTTTCAAAGGTCCAGGAAGTTCAAAACAGTTTGTTTCTCCACTTTTTCCATTGGGTTTCAGTTTTCTTCATTGAATCAGTTACTATTTATTCGGTTCTTTGGCAGTTTACAAACTTTTGTTACCATTGTTTTCACTTTTTTTCCCCTCTCTGTGTTTGGTTTTGTTGTTTGTTTGTGGTACAGGGGATGGAACTCAAGGCCTAGCACATTAAGCTGACACCGTGGTTTTATAACTTCAAAATGTAAACAAAATTATTTACTCTCATTTTTATGGCACTTTCAGAGGAAATAGAAATAAACTTGTTTAGTGTATCTTTTATGTTTAAATGTAGATCCAGATATACCTTTTAAGAGCAAACTGTCTCTGGGACTTAAATAGCATTTTTGTGCCTTTATGACATACTTTATACCCAGGGGAATATTTGGCTTTTGAAATTGCAATATTTTACTAATGAGACTTAGAGCTGCCTTTGTTGTATCCCAAATGTTCTAGCAGGTTATGTTTTGGTTTTCATTTGATCATAAAAATTTCTTAATTTTATCCCTAATTGATCATACAAAAGTATATTATTCTATCTCCATGTATCATGTATTTGTATACTTTCTGTCATTTCTCATTATTGATTTCTAGTTTTATTCCATTATGATCTGGTAAGATACAAGAAATTATTTTGATTTATTTGTATTTGTTTAGACTTGCTTCGTGGCCTAAAATGTGATCTCTTTTAGAGAAACAGTGCCATGGACTGCTTAGAAGAATGTGTATTCCACAGCTGTTGGATGGAATATTCTGTTGATGTCTATTAAATCCATTTGGTCTATGGTGTAGTTTAATTCTGAAGTTTCTTTGTTGATTTTCTGTCTGGATGATCTATCTATTGATGAGAGTGGGGTATTGAAGTTACCTGCTATTATTGTATCTGGACCTATCTGTCTCTTTATATCCAGTAGGGTTTGTTTTATGAAATTGGATGCACCAATATTTGGGGCATGTATGTTTGCAATCATTGTATCTTATTGTTTTCTTCCCTTTAATAATATGTAGTGACTTTTTAAATTCCTTCCGATTAATTTTGAATTGAATTGTATTTTGTCAGATATCATTATAACAATTTTTGCTTGTTTTTAGTTTCCTGATGCTTAATATATTATTTTCCACCTTTCATCTTCAGTCTGTGTGTCACTGTCTGTGACAGTCTTTGCCTGTCAGGTATGTTTCTTGGAGACAATAAACAGTTGGATCTTGTGTTTAAATCCCATCAGCCCACCTGCATCTGTTACTTGGAGCATTAAGACCATTACATTTAAGATTATTATGGAGAAGAATTTGATGTTTCTTGTAATTTTGTTGGTGTACTTTTTTCCTGCTTTGTTTGAGTTTTGATTGTTCTTGTCTTCCTTTCCTGTTCATATTAGAGTTTTGCTGTTTTCCTAAGTTGGATATGCTTGCTTCTTTACTAGCTCTCATTTATTCATGTATTCCTCTCATGGAATTTATTCTTTCTGAACTCTTGTGTTTGTGACTTTCTTCTTCCTCTTTGTGTAGGATTCCTTTAAGTATCTTCTGCAATTCTGGCTTAGTGATCATGAGTTGTTTTAGTTTGTGTTTGTCTTGGAAGGTTTTTATTTTTCCCTGTATTTTAAAAGAGTACTTTTCTGGATATAGTAACCTTGGTTGACAGTTATTTACTTTCAGGGCTTTAAAATAGGTCATTTCATGCTTTCCTGGCTTTTAGAGATCCTGATGATAGGTTTGGTGTTATTCTGAAAAGTTTGCCTTTGGGGTTCTGAATGCCTCTTGTGTTTGGGTGTCCATTTCTTTCCTAGTTTTGGGAATTTTTCTGCTATTATTTTATTGCATTCTTCCAACAAGGTTCCACATTCCACAGTTCTACTACCGTCCAATAATCTAATTCAGATTTTTAATCTACCAGTGCATTAAAACATTCTTTAGGTTCAGAGACTTCATGATCTAATCCCTAGAAATGTCCTCAGACATTGACCCAGAGGTGTGCTATATTGATCTCTATGGCATTCCTTGATCCAATCAAGACAACAATCAGGATTAACCATCACAACTACACACATATTGGGATGGCTAGAATTATGAAGACTGACCATATCAAGTGTTAGTGAGATGTGGAGGAGCCAGGATATTCATACACTGCTAGTGGGAATGACCCCTTTATAAAACAGCTTGAAAATTTCTTAAAAAATTTAACATACACCCATCTTGTGTTCCAGCCATTTACACTTGCAGGAATTTACCCAAGAGAAAGGGAAATATATATTCATATGAAGATTTATACATGAATGTTCATAAACTTTATTTGTAATAGTAAAAACTAGAAACAACCCAATTGTCCAGAAATAGTGAATGAATAAATCATAGTATATCTATACAGTAGAATATCATTCAGGAATGAAAAGGAATGACTTTCTGATACATGCCACAATATGGGTGAATCTCTGAATAATTGTACTGAGTGGAGGAAGCCAGATAAGAAAAAAAGATTATATACTATATGATGCTATTTATATAAAACTCTAAAATAGGCAAACTATTGTGACAGAAAGCTATGTAAGGTAGGGAGGGGAGAAAGGAGGGATTACCAGTGGTCCAAGGAAACATTGGGGATTTGCTCATAGTATTGATTGAGAAAGTCCAGATATATATGTCAATAGTTATCAATCATGTATTTTAAATATTTGTAGTTTTTATATGTTAATTGCAATTCTATAAAGTTGTTTAATAAAAAGGGAAAACTATTTTTTTGTCAAAATGAATTGTAGTGCAGTTGGAAACGAAAGAACAAAGTGAGATTGGAATAATACTGAATATTTTCATGAGAGTTTCATATAAATTATTATACTATTTCTGTTTTATTTCAGGTAGTTGACAATTTTTTAAAGACTTGACTATCAGTTTGCAGGTGAATGTAAAAGTAATGAGGAAAATGACATTTTCCCTGTTTTTCTTTTCTTTGGCCCCCTTTTCTCTTTCTTAAAGGAGTGACAGTTCATTCAGATTCTTTGTATTCTTCTTCGTCTATATTTGTCAGTTTGCTGTACATGTGCTCCAGGCTGCAGGATTTCATAATTGGGGCAACTGGTAAGTTTATTCACTTTACTAGTTTTAAGCTGTTAAATTAATATTTGCATAAAATTTTTGGTGTCCTGGTGTACACCAGGACACACACACAAAAAGCCAGATTAGGAAAAGCAAAGAAATAAAAGCAAAAATGCTAAAAAACCAAAACCAAACCAAAACAAAACAACTCCCCTCAAAACAATTTAAGAATGCCCTATGACATATCTTTGGATAGATTATTCTCTTTCAAGATTATGTTTTCATTTTTAAGACTAGGATATTATATCTAGTTTAAGTAAAATGTACATGCAATGTACATTAAAGAAGAATGCAAGGGAGATGAAAGAGGGCCAGAGTTTATGTATAGGACAGATAAGAACTTCAAGGATTTGAAGGAAAAGGGTATCTATTATGTGTAAAGCACAATTTTATGTACAAAAACATGTTTATTTTCATACACACATATACATAGGCATCTTTGAGAGGTGGAATCCTGC
Source organism: Pedetes capensis (assembly GCA_007922755.1). NCBI lineage: Eukaryota > Metazoa > Chordata > Mammalia > Rodentia > Pedetidae > Pedetes > Pedetes capensis. The sequence continues at coordinate 9,599 of VMDO01002486.1, forward strand.
ATGTACACACGTGCATTCCTGCGTGTGTGTGTGTGTGTGCGTGTGCATATGCACATTGTATACATGTTTAACAGTAGAATCATTCTCAGTATGGCAGGATGCTTATTCAGTTGGGAGTGGTGCTAGGCTAGAAGGTAAGACCAAATTTATATTCATCTTTTACTCTCTAGAGCAAACATCCCTTGAATGAAATGGTGGGCAGAAGAGTACACATCTCTTCAGTTATCTGTCCCTTCCTTTATAATGAGCTACGGTTGGTTTAGTCTTTGTATACCAAAAGCATGTATGGTGCAACTTTTTTGCCCTTGTCCATACACTAAAATTGAAATGAGCGTGTAACTAGAGTATGCTGGGGACTTAATCTTAGTATGCTACCTCTGCACTGGAGTAGTAACTGGCTATTAGACAACTTTTGGCAGTTTTGCAGAGCTCATATTGGGCTTGTATACTTTCAGAGAATTTATATAGTTGTTTTAATCAGTTCTTGGAAAAAGTTTTCATCATTATTTTAAGTAGTGATTAGTCTTTGGGATTTGAGGGAAAGGGAATTCTTTAAATGTTTAAAAGATACACTGCTTTAACAGCACAGTTTTTTTTTTTTTTAATTCTTGAGAAATTGAAGTTATTTCTCTTGCTTTTTAGAACAAACTTAGGGGGAACGTGTCAAAATTGAACAGAATACCATGTAACAAGCACAGAAGAGTCTGCAAATGAGGGCACATGCAGATTGACCTGTTCTCATTTTTAATTTTTATTATTTTTTACTTGGGAATTGAACCTTGGGCCTCACACATAACTTTGCAAGTACTCTACCACTGAGCTGCACCTTCAGCCCCTTTTTCACTTTTTATTTTTGAAACAGGGTCTCACTAAGTTTTATAGGCTGCCTCTGGCTTTGAACTTGTAGTCCTTCTGCCGCCACCTTCCAAGTCACTGGAATTATAGGCATGCTCTACTGTGCGTGGCAAATTGACGTGTTTTAAATTTAGAGTTTATGTATTCAGATACTTTAAAATTTAATTAGTATATTTTAAGGTAATTGTAGATTTGTATACAGTTGTAACAAATTCAGGTATAGAGATCCCAGGTACCCTTTAGCAAGTTTCCCCCAATGGTATAAAATATTTTAAAAAGGACTTTAACATTGATAGTCAAGATACAGAATGTTTCCACCTGGAGGATTTCTCATGTTGCTTTTTTATAGCCTTCGTGACCCTACTCACTCAATCTTCTTGTCCCTACTCCCCCCTTAACCCCTAGCAACCATGCAACCTTCCTCTCCCTACTCCATCCTTAACCCCTAGCAACCACTAATCTGTCATTTTGGTTAGTCTGTTATTTTAAGAGCATTATGTAAATGGAGGGCTGGGATTTAGCTCAGTTGGTAGAACACCAATTTACAGTCTCAGGTCCTGAGTTCTATTCCCAGCACTACAAAAATGGGAGAACCACATGATAATCCACTTCTGAGGCAATCCCGAAACAATCAGCCATTGAAAACCCTATGAGGGTCACTATGAGTTGGACTCAACTCAACTTGACCATACCTAACAACAACATGTAAATGGAATTATACAGCATGCAACCATTGGCTTCATTTTTTTTTTTTTTTTTTTTTGTAGGCCTGGGGATTGAACCCTGGGCCTCGCTCTTGCCTGCTTTGCAAGTGCTGGACCACTGAGCTGCGCCCTCAGCCCATTTTTTAACTTTTTGAGACAGGGTCTTGCTAAGTTACACAGACTGCCTCTGGTCTTGAATTTGTAATCCTCCTGCCTCTACCTCCCAAGCCGCTGGGATTACAGGCATGCACCACTGTGCCTGGCTTTGGCTTCATTTTTTTACTCAGCATAATTCTCTGGAGATTGATCCAGGTTCTTACATGTATACAGAGTTTATTTCTCTTTATTCTTGAGTAGTATTCCATGGTATGTGTGTACCACACTGTGATTAACCATTCCCCAGTTGAAGGATATCTGGATTGTTTCCTGTTTGGAGCTGTTATGAATAAAGCTGCTGTGAGTATTAGTGAGCAGGTTTCTGCATGAACATAAGTTTTTATTTCTGTGGGATGAGAGCATAATTAGTTGGTTCACATGGAAGTTCTATGTTTCTTTTCTTTCCTTTTTAAGAAACTGACAAACTGGTGGGGTTTTGTTTTGTTATTGTTGTTTTTTAGATAGGGTCTTACCATGTAGCCCAGGCTGGACTTGAACTCACTATTCTCCTGCATCAGTTTTCCTAGTGTTTGGATTACTGCCATGCACCACCACTCTCTGCTTAAACTGACAAGCTATTTTCCAGAATGTCTGTACTATTTTATATTCCCTCCACTAGTTATGAGTGATTTAGCCTGCACATCCTTACCAGCAGCTGGTGTAGTCACTTTTTTTTTTAATTTTAGCCATTTTGATAGGTGTGTGTACAGTAATACATCATTGTGGTTTGAATTTGCATTTCCCTAATGACTAAAGGTGTCAAACATCTTTCCATGTGCTTATTTGCCATCTTTATATCCTCTGAATGAAATGTCTTTTTATGTCTCTTGCCTGTTGAGCTTTAGAAATTCTTTTTATATTCTAAAAGGTAATCATTTCTGGGATATGTAGTTTGTAATATTTCTCCCATAATTCAGCAAGATTGAAAATGAGCATTTAGAAAATGTAATAAGGAACTCACAGGCTTAAAAAATGTAGTAACCTGGTACACACTTGAGGCACAGGTGTTTGGTTTACTTGTGAATTCAGACTGGGCCATTTATTAGCTGCATGGAGGTGGGCACTGATTGTCTCTGTGACTCAGTTCCTTGTCTGTAAACTAAGTCTTCTGAGGTAGTTGTGAGAATTAAATAAATTAATACATGTAAAGAATATGAACATTGCCTGGTTCAAAAGTTCCGAATATGGGTTAAATATTATGTTATTTACTTATTTGCCTAATTTCACTTTTCTTTTTATTATTTTGTAGTGGTTGGATTTCATCTCTTACTGGGCTAAACCGAAATATTCCTGTTGGAATCATGATGATAATAATAGCAGCACTTTTCACAGCATCAGCTGTCATCTCACTAGTTATGTTTAAAAAAGTAAGTGAAATTTTATCTCTCTGAATTTTTAGTGAATCTGATGTAAAGTTCTCATTTTCTTGTTTTGCTAGGAATTCAGTGTAATCTCAAACCATTTTGTAGTTCCTGTGAATGTTTGCTCTCTGAGGATTACTTTTTACAATAAGTTATGCATAGATACACTTTATTTTTATTTTGGGGGGCTGAACCAAGGGCCTTGAACATACTTTGCAAGTGCTCTACCACTGGGCTGTAGTTTCAGTCTATTTTTAATTTTTAAATTCTGAGTCAGGGTCTTGCTAAGTTAGGCTGCCTCTGGCCTCAAACTTGCGATCCACCTGACTCTACCTCTTGAGCCATTGGGGTTATGGGCATCTACCACCCAAAAAATTGTATCACATTTCCAACTTTTCTTGAAAAGAGAATATAGGTTGAGCATCCCTAATATGAAAATTCAAAATCCCAAATGCTCAAAAATCCAAAATCTTTTGAGCACTGACATGATGCTACAAGTGGAAAATTCCACATTTGACTCAGATGACAAGTTGTAATTAAACACAGACATATTAAAATATCATATAAAATTATCCTCCAGCTATGTGTATAGGACGTGTATGAAAAATAAATGAATTTCATGTACAGACTTGGGTGTCACCCCCAAGATGTCTCATTATATATATTCAGAAATCCTAAACATTTTTGATCCCAGGCATTTCAGATAAGGGTACTCTACCTATAGTTTTAAATCCTGTTATCTGTAGACTTCTTATTATGAATTGAAGGGGTAACCTCATTTGAAAAATTTGGATCTTTTATATACTCTAATTTCTTTTTTTTAAAATATGAAGCATATTAGCCTGACTACTAAACAGAAGTAAAATTATCTGATGTGTGTATTTTGTCTAGATTTAAAATCTAAAGACACTAAGTTATTTATCTAAGAATATAAAATGAGCTGGTGACAAATTCAAACCTGGAGTATGTCTTGAATTTTGTTTTTAGTACCTGCCTAATTATCTTAACTATACATTTTCCTATAGGATTCTCATGTCGATATTTATAGCCCTAAAAAAGAACCATTACCCAGAGTGGGAGATAAGTCAATGTTTTCATTTGTTTATTTAAACTTTTATTGTGTCTTGAGTATATATTTGGTATTCTACATGTATTCAAACATAATATAAAAACCCTGGGAATAACACTTATATTTTAAATGATAAAGAATTTTTGGTGAGTCTCAAAGAAAAACGGAATATATTTCTTTCTTGATTTTTTTACTGTCTGGTAACTTGAGAATAAGTACATAGAATGCTGGGCGCCCTGGTACACACCTGTAATCCCAGTGACTCAGGAGGTAGAAGCAGGTGGATCAGAAATTTGAAATCAGAGTCAACCTGTGCAACTTAACAAAGCCGTGTCTCAAAAGATAAAAACGTGGCTGGAGGTACAGCTCAGTGGTAGAGCACTTGCCTAGCATGCATAAGGTTGTGAATCCCACGCTGAAGTATTGCAAGATTAAATAAATATGCCTAAATAAATAAATTCATTATAATATTTGATTTTTGTCTTTTCGAGCTACCTTTTGAAATCTTCTGTTTAGTTCCTTAATTTCATCATATCTTCCTTTTACTTTAGCTGCTTGATGTTCAAGCGCAAGTTTCAGTCTCTTTTGACATGTATTTTGGCCTTTTCTTTTTTTCCTGTCTTTTAAATAACCTTTTGCTTTCCTTGTGAATGATGTCTTGCCACAACTCGTCTGGTCTTCTACCATTAGTGTCTAATGCATCAGACTTGTTCTTGAGGTGGTCTCTGAACTCAGGGGGAATATACTCAAGGTCATCCCTTGGCTCTTATACACTTGTTCTAATTTTCTTCAGTTTCAATTTGAACCTGCATATGAGCAGTTGATGGTGTGGTCCACAATGACCACCTGGTCTTGTTTTGACATTTGATATGGAGCTTTTCCATCATCTCTTTCCATAAATATAGTCAATTTGGTTTCTATATGTTCCATCTGGTGACTTGCATGTGTATAGTTGCTATTTATATTGGTGGAAAAATATATTTGCAATGAAACACATTGGTCTGGCAAAATTCTATCATGTGATCTTCAGCATCATTTCTGTCACTAAGGATATATTTTCCAACTCTTAAGCCTTCTTTGTTTCCAACTTTTGCATTCCAGTCACTAGTAATTATCAGTACATCCTGATTGCATGTTGAGTCTATTTCAGATTGTAGAAGCTGGTAAAAATCTACCCTATCTTCATTTGTAGCCTTAATGGTGGGTGCTTAAATTTCAATAATAGTCCTGTTAACTGGCCTTCCTTATAGGCATATGGATATTCTATCACTGACAGCATTGTCCTTTAGGATAGATCTTGAGGTGTCTTTTTTCATGATGAATGCAACCCCATTTCTCTTTAATTTGTCATTCCCAGCATACTAAACCATATGATTTTCTGATTCAAAATAGCCTATGCTTGTACATTTTAACTCACTGATGCTTAGAATGTTGATGTTTATGTGCTCTTTTTCCCTTTTGACGATTTCTAATTTCCTTTGATTCATACTACATACACCATGTTCCAACTCCTAATGTATGTTTACAGTTGTTCCTTCTCATTTTGAGCCATGCCTCATCAGCAAATGGAGGTCTTTGGGGCTTTACTCCATTCCTGTCTACTTTGAGGAGGCAACTCTTCTCCAGTCATAATTTGAGTGCCTTCCAACCTGGGGGCTCATTTTCTGGCACTATATCTGAGAGTATTTCTCTGCTATTCATAGGGTTTTCAATGGCTGATTGTTTCAGGAGTAGGTTAGACATGTCCTTCTCCCTCGTCTATCTTAGTCTGGAAGCTCAGCTGAAATCTGTCCACCACGGGAGGCCCTGCTGGTATCTGTAATACTGGTGGCATAGCTTTCAGCATCACAGCAACATGCAAGCCCCCACAGTACTACAAACTGACAGACACATGGGGGTATATTTTATAATATAGACTTTATATCAGTGAAGCTTTTTTTGAAAAGAAAGAAACATTTATTGAGTACCTGTTTTGAATGAGGTAGTGTGAAGCACTTTTTGTGATTCCATTTGACATTTGTATCAGTGTTCTGCTTCAGTCAGTGCTTCTATTACTTTTTCAACTTTTCTTTTTCTTCCATTACTTTTTAAAGTTACTTTCTTAGATAGCTTCTTAGTATTTTTTCTATTTTCTCTTCCTTTCTATTCCCAACCTCAGCCAAGCCAGAATAAAAATTTTGTGTCACTCACACCCCACCCCCTACTTTCAGTCAATTTAAAATATAGTTACTATATTATTCTAACAACAACAACAATATCTACAAACCAGCATGATGTAAATTTTTGATGTGAACTGGGGATCAAGGAATGAGATTGTGGTGGTGGTGGAAAAAGGGCTAGTTGATAGGTGACATTTCACAACTCCTGGACCCACATTTTCTACTCTAGTCAAACTATAACTACTCACTTTCTTCAAATGCATACTGTACATTCCTTTGTCCATGTTCTGTTCATGCTATACTTCTTGACACATGGGTACTTCATCTTTGCCATTCAAAGACCTACTAGTGTTTTTTCAAGACCCAACTCACATCCTGTTGCCTCTTCTACAGAATCTTTCTCATTACTCCATGTCTTTGGGATTATGTAATCCTCTGTTTTCTTGGGTAATTTACTGTCTGTATTGCTCGCTGTGGAACATTGTGGGACCTGAGCATAAGCCAGTTTATTCTATGCCTTGTAGTGCACAGATTCTGAATACTCAGCTTGATAAATCCCTCCAGGGTGAATCTATCCTTTAGCATTAGCATTAAATAAGAAAAACAAGATCTTTGCTTTGCCTTTTGCTCAGGTTGAAACTGTGATGTGTTCACTTATATCTGTGTGACCTGAGATAGGTTTCTATAACCACTTGGGTTCAGTGTCCTCACTTGTACTCCAAAGTGCTTGAGAGCAGGGACCTGGTCTATGTGCTTCTGGTTGTATTCCTCACATCTGCAACAGTGACAGGCAGTGATTAGCATGTGATTGTTGTTACGTGCTCTTGAGTTGGTGTCCACCTCATAGTGACCCTATGTACAATAGACAAAACAGTATTATTAGTGCTTCTCTGTTATTCATAGGGTTTTCAATGGCTGATTGTTTTTTGGGAGTGGGTTGCTGGGTCCTTCTCTCAAGCCTATAGCACCTGGTGTTCTCAGGCAGTCTCCCATCCAAGTACTAACCAGGCCCAACCCTGTGTAGCTTCCAAGATCTGATGGGGTGGGACACCATAGTGGTATGGCTGCAGACTATCATGTGATATGTGCTCAAATATTTGTTTAATGAAAGAAGGAATGGAAATAATTACTTTCACAGAATTAGTATAAAGATAAAATGAAACCATGTATATACATTACATGGTATGGGGGCTCCACAATTAAAATTAATTTTCCTTTTTCATCTTCATGACCCCTGTTATATTTGGGGTCTAGTTTAGGTTTAGTTTTGTTTAGTAGGTTCCTTAGTGTTCCATCAAAGGAAGAGAACAGAGTAAAGGTATTTATTGTAAGAATCGGCTTACTTAGTTGAGAGGGTAGATTAGGTAAATTGGAAACCTGTAGCACAGGCAGGATAGCACTGTCAGGCAGAAGCTGAAGGTGCAGTCCGTTGGCAGGATTTCTTCCTTTTTGGAGGAGCCTTATTCTGTTATTTTTGTTTGTTTGTTTTTCATTCTGTTTTTAAGGCCTTTCAACTGATTGACTTGAACCCAGATCATCCAGAATGTTATTTATTTACAGTCAAGTAAGAGTAGATGCTAATCTAATCTACAAAGTACCTTCACAGCAGCACTGAGATTAGTGTTTGATTGAGTAACAGGGTCGAAGGCACCTAACAACAACAACATGGCCTGGCCAAATTGACTATCACAACACCACTCTTTGGAGAATTCCTTTATTATTTCAGGTGTATTACTGGGTATATTTAATAAAACTAGAAATGTAACAAGTTTAGAGTGTAATAGAGCAGGGGTTCCTAACCCCTGGGCAGCACGTTGGTACTAGTCTGTAGCCTATTAGGAACCAGGCCATGCAACATGAGGTGAGCTGTGAGCAAGTGAGAAAAGCTTCATCTGTGTTTACAGCTGCTCCCGTCCTACAGCAAATGTAATGTGCTTCAGTCAGCCTTGTTAACCCACATCCTCCCACCCTTTGTTGTTGTTGTTGTTGTTGTTGTTGTTAGGTGCCATCAAATCGGTATCCCACTCATAGCGACCCTCATAGGGTTTTCAGTGGCTGACTGTTTCGGGATTGCCTTGGGAGTGGATTGCCAGGCCCTTCTCCCATTTTTGCGGTGCTGGGAATTGAACTCGGGACCTCAGAGACTGCAGTGCAGTACTCTACCAACTGAGCTAAATCCCAGCCCCCTCCCACCCTAGTCCACGGAAAAATTGTCTTCTGCAAAACTGGTCCCTGATGCCAAAAAAGTCAAAGATTGCTATAATAGAGGATTTTGTTGGTATGTTGACAATTTCACTCATTTGTTATCAAGCATATATTACGTGCCAGGCACTATGCTGTGTGTGAACTCAAGGGGCTCACATTTTGATGTGAAAGAGAAGCAAGTGAAAGGATAGCATGATTCAGTGAGTCACAGAAGCAAGTTTAGGGAGCAAAGGAACATCTACCCAAGTGTTGGAGGTCTTTTAAAATAATGAAATATTTTTTTAAATAAAGTCTTGCTATGTTTCCCAGGCTAGTCTGGACCTCCTGAGCTGAATCCATCCTGCCTCAGCCTCCAACTAGCTGGAACTAGTACTGGAAGTTGAACCCAGGGCCTCACTAGGCAACTGCTCTACCAGTTAGCTGCACTCCCATCTTCTTTTTTAAATTTATTTTTATTTTAACACAGGGCCTTGCTAAATTGCACAGGCTGCCTCTGGCCTCAAACTCATGATTCTCCTGCCTCAGCCTCCCAAGTTGCTGGAATTACAGACATGTGCCATAGCACCCTGCATGAAGTCTTTTTAAGTACTGTGTCAACTAAAGTACAATGATGATACTCATCTTTGTAATTATCTAAGTAAAGGAATAAGGAGAGGGAAAAGCATAAGAGAATAAATAGATATCAGATACTAGGGATACCAGTTCTTATCTAGTAGCAGGATATAATGTGACAAATTCAAGGAATTAAAAGCAGCTCAAAATGGATGGGAAAGAAAGTTGGTGCATGGGCCAAGGCAATGAGAAGTGGGGTACTGGTGATTGAGAGTTGGGGGGATGAGGTTGAACGTGTGAGTAGTTATATCCTGTAGGGTCTTGTAAACTAGGAAACTTTGGTAAGAAGTTTGACTCTTTGAAAAGTAGTGGTTAGTGGTAGCAGAGTTTTAAGGAACACAGTAAGTGAGTTGATCTGAATTGGGCTTTAGAAGGATTATTCTGAAATAGATTTGGGATTTGTGGGACAGGGTTGTAGGACTTGGAAAACTCAGACTGGGAGACAGACTAGGAAGCTAATTAGTAATCATGGTGACCTGATCTAAATATAATCAAGACAAAAATAAACAAGTTACTGATTTATTCTACTTTGGCATGAAAGTAGGGGGCAAGGGAAGACTAAAAGATGATAGCCAAGGTTGTACATGATGGGCCATCCAGGAAGAGACAGGACAAGAAGAGCAGGTTTGGAGATCAAGGTGGTTTCAAACTTTTATGTGGGGAGTTTAAAATACTAGTCGGACATTACTGTATAAATAAAAGGTAGGAGCAAGGAAACAATGTTAGGCTGGATTTATAGACTGAGAGACATTGGCCTTCTGATGTAAGTGAAACCTAGAAAGTGTGCATGGAGTGAGAAAAGAGCCAGGGGCAGAATACTCCAGCAGGAGAGTCCACTGAAGGAAGGGTGTGGGGGAATTTTAGCCAGTATGGGGTGGCAGGGGAAATGCGCAGCACAGGTAATGGACAAAATGTTTCTTCTGAGGCTGTTGTGTAATGGACAGTTGTGTGCAGGGCTCTGAACTCTTTAACTAGGATTCTTTACACCATTTTCCAGCTATGCAGTTTTTCAGAATCTAAAACATGAAACTTTGTAGAGCTGTGCTAATATTCATATGCCAAGTAGTCAAAAGAAATGTGACTGTTTCCCAAATAAGATAAAAGTATTGATATGGGAATTATACTCTGATACTTTGCTTGAATTTTTTTCTTAAATCATGGTTAAAGAAGTTGCCTTTTTGTGTGCCCACTGTCAAGACTCTAAACTACCCTGGGTATCATATTTTTTACTTATGAAATATGGAGTTTAGGTGTAATAATTTTCTGTATGACTTTATAAAGTACAATAAATGGGAATAATATAAGCTAAAATTTAATTTGAAGCAACTTTCATATTTTAATGACAGAAATTTCTGTTGCTATGATAGAAACAGATCCAAGAAGGACAACAATATTCTTTTCCATATTTGCTGAAATCTTAACAAAAAATTATCAAAATTTAATCACCAAAAAAATCATGTTGGGCATATGTAGCTACAGTTTATATCCACTAGGGGTCAGGATCTTTATAAACAGTTAATGCCCTCAAAAAGTTACTTATGCACACTATTTTGGCCCTGGAATTGTTGGATCTTTTTAGGCCATTTTTCTCTCTCACTCCAGCTAAATGTGCTCTGTGATATATATTCGTTTTGATGGAAATGAATACAATATTGAGAATTTTGTTGTCATTCTGAAGTCTTGCACAATTGGAGGAGGTTATCATTGATGGATAGAGTGCCCATTATGTCTTTGTTTCATCTATAGGTTCACTTCCCTGCAGCCATAGCCCTGTGGCATCCGATCCCATCAGATTTCGGAAGCTAAGCAGGGTTGGGCCTGGTTAGTACCTGGATGGGAGACCGCCTGGGAAAACCAGAAGCTGTAGGCTTGGGAGAAGGACCTGGCAACCCCCTCCCAAAAATCAATCTGCCATTGAAAACCCTATGAACAGCAGAGAAGCACTGACAATAGTGTTTCCCCTGTTGTACAGAGGGTCGCTATGAGTCGGATACCGACTCAATGGCACCTAACAACAACAACAACATAGGTTCACTTTATAATCCAAATTTCAAATGTTGAAAGAATATATATCTTGGTAGATAAGGGAACAGTTCAATCCTTTATCTTTCATAGATTTGTTTTTTTCAGATTATTTTTTTCTTTTTCTTTTCCTTTTCATCTTCTTTCTTTCTCTTTCTTTTCTTTTTCTCTTAATTTCTCTTTCTTTCTCTGTCTCTCCTTCTTTCCTTTCTTCCCTCCCTCCGTCCCTCCCTCTCTTTTTCTTCCTTTCATACTTGGGGATTGAACCCAGAGCCTCACACACAGTTTGTAACTGCTCTACCATGGGGCTTCACCCCTAGCCCATTTTTAATTTTTTATTTAATTTTTAATTTTTTATTTTGCAACAAGGTCTCACTAAATTACACAGGCTGCCTCTGCCTGCAGACTCACCATCCTCCTGCCTCTGCCTATAGTTGCTGGGAGTTTAGGCATGGACCAACTATATCTTGCCTCAGATGATGATGATGATGATGATGATGATGATGATTTTTTCGGTACTGGTGGTTGAACCCAGGGCCTCACCCTCAGCCTGTTTTCTTTTTCTTTTTCTTTTTATTTAGTTATTTATTTTTTGAGACAAGGTCTCGCTAAATTATGCAGACTGCCTCTGACCTCGAACTTGTGATCCTCTTGCCTCTGCCTCCCAAGCCACTGGGATTACAGGCATGCCCCACCATGCCCAGCTCTACCTCAGATTATTTTATAGGGTTTAACAATGAGTGAAAAAATAGCTCTTGCCCTCAGGTAAGTAAAAGAATGTGGGTATGAAGAGGCACATAGATAAACTCTACAGAAGGCGAAGGACATGATACATGCCATAATATGCATGAAGTTTTGGAGGTCCTCACTGAAGGGAGAGCTGCAGCTAGTTCAGGCATGAAAGAGGCCAGAGCAGCAGTTTTTGAGACAGGCTTCAGAGGAGGAGTGGGATTTCAACAAGGTGAAACTAGAGTAGCAGTTCAAGGGTTACAAAAAGAATATTTGACCCAGCTCCATGGACAGAAAAGTTCACAGAGGTTTCTAGGAAATGCTGAATTGAAGAAATTATGCTTAGAGATCTGTAAGTTTTTTAAAAAGTCAAAATAAGAATGAAAAAATATTTTAACAGCTCATTTGTTTTTTATTTTCCCAATTTTTGTAAAAGTTAAGATAATTTTGGCTTGATGGGGATTTTATATCAATAAAAGCTTGGTTTCTTGAAGTGATATTCTCTGAAGTTCAATGGAAACATATGTTGGGATTATTTTAAACCCAGTGCCGAGGTTCTGTGCTTCCTGCAACACAGTTTCTGGTGTCATGAGTTGGCACCTGTCTCTGAGGATGTGTTCAGTGTTCAGGACACAGGATTCCCTTCTGGAGGTGCAGCTGCATTTTGGTTGTGACACTGCTGCTGATACTTAAAAGTTAATTTTAATTGACATTTGCTAATGCATTTATACACATGCTTATTTGATCCTTAGGAAAATTATGAGAAGCAGAGGTAGGGCAACAAATATTCCTGTTTCATGGGAAGTAAACTGGAAGTTTTGAGTGATGGCCAGCTAGCTAGACAGCAGTGGAATTAGTAGATATCAACTCTAGTGTCTTTTCTGTGATATTCATAAAACTAAATATTTAGGTTAATATATTCCTCATAAATAGAAAAGATTGCAAGTATTTAAGTTAATTAAAAAATATATAGTACTTTATGTTAAGGCTTTGTTCCTGATTTCCTAAAGAATGCGAATTATCAGTAGATATCAGTCTGAAACATGTTGTTGTTATTGTTAGGTGCCGTCGAGTCAATATCTAACTCATAGTGACCCTACATACAACAGGGGAAACACTATTGTCAGTGCTTCTCTGCTGTTCATAGGGTTTTCAATGGTTGACTGATATTTTTGGGAGTGGGTTGCCAGGTCCATCTCCCAAGCCTACAGGAGCTGGTGTTCCCAGGTGGTCTCCCATCCAAGTACTAACCAGGCCCAATCCTGCTTAGCTTCCGAGATCTGACAGGATTGGATGCCACAAGGCTAAGGCTGCAGGGGATTTAGCTCAGTTGGTAGGGTACTGCTCTGCAGTCTCTGAGGTCCCAAGTTTGATTCCCAGCACCACAAAAACAGGAGAAGGACATGGCAATCCATGGTGAAGAGCACCAAATCTTCACTTCACCTGCCTGCTGTGGCAGGCCCAGTAGTAGGTATTCAGTAAACACTTGTAGAATGCATGAGCATTTAGAACTTATGTCCCTTCCCCCAAAATCAACCTATCCTGTTTATCCTACCAAGGCAATCCTGAAACAATCAGCCATTAAAAGCCCTACAAGGGCTTTCTATGAGTTTGAAACATAGGAGTGAAAAAAGCTTTTTAAGATACTGATCTTTTTTATTATCTTTCATGGGGCTCTGAAATAAAGAAGTTGCCCTTTTCACATGGATGAAAGGATTTAAGACAGTCTTTGAACACTATATACTGAATACATACATGATCTTTTCCCTCTAGGTGGCTCTCTGGGTCTGTGTAGTTATAAACTATAAAATGTGTGCTATTCTTACCTCTCTTGTACCTCTGCTGTGGGACTGTCCATTGCATTTTAAGTAATTAAACTTTGAAGTCCATGAACACATAGAATTAGCTACTCAATTTAATATACATTTGAAAAAGGAAATAATAGTGAAGCAAATTAGAACCAACATTTATTTGTTACATTCCCACAGACTTGAGGGAAGAGAAGAGATGGGGAACTTATAGTTGCATTGCAGTGTGATTGGGTCTAGTAAGTAAAGAGGATTTATTAGATTTCTGTAACATACTTTATTTTTAAGACCCAGTCATTTGTATTCACTGTGAGATAAGTTTCTTAAACATAAGAGTTATCTATAATTTTCCCTAGAAAGCTTGATTTGAAAAGGGAATAAAAATTTACTTATGGGAGTGCTGAGGTACTAGAGAAAAAGTGTTTTAGATTTTACCAATATATGTATTTGTCAGTGCTCACTTTTTCCTTTGGACTATTTATACTTTGATCCACAATAATATGGTGTTTCTTTTGCCACTGTATGAAAGTACTTGGGGGCTGAGTTTTTTTATCTTTTACCTGGACAGATTTTCATTCCTTAATATGGGTGTTTTCCCAGGCACCCGTGAATAGTCTCTGGTTATTCTCATTCCTCTTCTAATAATTCCTTCTTGCTTTGGATACCTTTTAGATATTGATGTCTAACAGGTTTCTGTATTTGGCATTCTTTTCTTTCTACTCTATGTATTCTCTAAAAACAATTTAATATAGGCTAAGATTTCCCTACCTTCTTCCCTTTCTCCCTCCCTTTCTTTCTTCCTTTCTCAGTACTGGGGGGTTGAACCCAAGGTCTCATGCATGCTTTGCAATCACTCTACCACTGAGCTGAACCCCCCAGCCCATTTTTTACTTTTAATTTTTCGACAGGGTCTCACTAAGTTATACAGGCTGCCTCTGTCCTCAAATTTGGGATCCTCTGACATCAGCCTCCTGAGTTGGGATTATAGGCATGTTCCATTGTGCCCAACTCTATGCTAAGATTTCAGCTACTGTTTATGTACTATCTTAGTCATTTTGGGGAGCTGTAAAAAAAATACCATAGACTGGGTGGCTTAAAGAACAAGTATTTTATTTCTCACAATTCTGGAGGCTGAATCAAGTCCATGATCATCAGATTTGGTACCTGGTGGGGCCGCTTCCTGGTTCATGAGTAGCCACCTTCTATGTCCTTGGCTGTTGTGGCAGGAGAGCTCTCGTGGTCTCTCCTATAACGGCATTAAACCCCTTCATGAGTGCTTTACTCATATGACTTAGTCATGGCCCAAAGAGCCTCACCTCTTCCTAACTTCCCACCATACTGTGGGGTTAGGATTTCAACATAAAAATTTGGGGAAAGGAGACATATATATTCCCTCCATAACATATGCCGTGGTTTCCATGTCTATATCTTTAGCCCATGCCTTTCCTGAGCACCAAATCTTCACTTCACCTGCCTGCTGTGGCAGGCCCAGAGTAGGTATTCAGTAAACACTTGTAGAATGCATGAGCATTTAGAACTTATGTCCCTTCCCCCAAAATCAACCTATCCTGTTTATCCTCTGTCTTGAAACTACTTCTCAGTGTCTAACCTTGACTTGAGGATCAAAGATTCTCTATTGTACTTTTCATTATTCCACATTCATTCCATAGTTGTCAGTTCCTGTCCAGTTTGGGATAGAGGCTTAGAGAAAAGACTGACTTAGATGCACTTGACCCTTCCCCCAAATCTGTTTTGATTGCATTTCAAGATAGCTTCTGATTTAGGCCCAAACTTAGCGCAGTGTGGTGTGTGATAAATGTTTGTTCTAATTTACTTTATTATTTTGTTTTTCACATTTTATGTTGAGTTCATGTTATATGTTGATGGGATTCCTGATTTGATTGTGCATCTTAAAACATATGGTGACAGAAAAATTTTGAACCCTATTCATAAAAGTAAACCCCAAGATTTGAGTGACAAATCAATCTGGAGAGACAAATCCCCGCAGCATTTCTTCATAAGTCCTTTAGAACATGACCATACACAAAATGTTAAATAATGTATAGAGTGGATAATAGCAGTATGTTTAAGGATAAAAATAGTGCTTCGTTCATTAAATGATAAAATGATATCATTAGATTATAATTGAGTTATTGTTAGGTGCCATCAAGTTGGTGTCAGACTCATAGCGACTCTATGTACGATAGATGAAACACTATTGTCAGTGCTTCTCTGCTATTCATAGGGTTTTCATGGCTGATTGTTTTTTGGGAGTGGGTTGCCAGGTCATTCTCCCAAGCCTACAGTACCTGGTGTTCCCAGGTGGTCTTCCAGCCAAGTACTAGCCAGGTCCGACCCTGCCTAGCTTCTGACATCTGACAGGATTGGACACCACAGTGGCATGGCTGCAGGCATAATCGGGTTAGCAGTGTATGTATAGCCAACATAGAAATAGATAATATATTGTTCTCTTTGAATTGTCTGTGGTAGTAACCTAAAGTCAGATTGTGTGTTATGCTTAAACCGTTCTATTGCAAAGTGATTAAGTCTCAATGGAGTACAGAGGAAATCATGGCTTTTGCGGTGGGTTAAGAAGTTGTTCTTTAAATTGTTTTTGGTTTGAATTGGCATAATTATCTTTTCTGTTTGCAAAAGAAAATGGAAAAACTTGTATTAAAACATTTAAATATAATCTGTGTGTCAGTGTGGTGGCTAATGTTCTTGATCTTAGGAATCATGACTAGAACCTAGTCTTTTTATTTTTGAGTAATGTTAAGATTAATTTACTGCTGCTGGAAATGAATGTATAAATTATCACCTTTTCCCATTTCTTTGTGCCTCCATAGGTACATGGACTGTATCGCACAACAGGTGCTAGTTTTGAGAAGGCTCAACAAGAGTTTGCAACAGGTGTGATGTCCAACAAAACTGTCCAGACCGCAGCTGCAAATGCAGCTTCAACTGCAGCAACTAGTGCGGCTCAGAATGCTTTTAAGGGTAACCAGATTTAGAGAAGTTCCCAATAATACACTGTTACCTTTTGACTGTACTTGTTTCTCCAGTTACTGTATTCTACAAATATTTTTATGTTGGAAACACACAGTACATACAGCATGGGTATTTCCTGTTCACACATGCATGGGCTAACACCAGTAAACCTTCCTGGTTTTATTATTTTACCTAATAGTTTCTTAATATTTCAATGCCCTTTGCAGAAAAAAATTACATGCTAAATAAATATTCTCCATATTCTTGGGGGATGATGTTCAGCAGATTATTTCAGTGGTGACACACTGAAATTAATATGCAACTTATGATTTACAAAGCATTTAATACTAACTATAGTAGTTCTTTCGAGAATCTGTAGAGATAAGGATTATACATTGGAACAGTAAGGCTATGTTTCATTCCTTTTTCCCTATTTATATTGAAAAAAATAGGCCAGCAGAGACTTACAGATTTTTTAATTGGCTTGCTTCTTGTCTGGTTCAGTCACCAGTGAAGAGCCTGTGTGCTTCACAGTAGATAATGTATATTTTATCTTCTTTTTATTTTCTTTTTTTAGAGTAGGTGATATTTTGATAACAATCTCTGATCTTGCATGGGTACCATGTTTCTTCAGTGAAAAGAATTACTATTTTGGGTTCTGTACTGCTTATAGTTGTAGGAATCATGAGTTGTTTATGGAATCATAGAAATGATTTTCTGTAATAGTTTCTTTTAAATAAAAATTTATTGGGATACAAAGAATTTAATATAATATGCAGTGCATTATCCAAAAGAGAAGGTAGTTAATTGATGCAATAGAATATAGTGATAATAATTCTTTTTACTTTTTTTTCCTTAATTTTTGGTATTCATATAGTAAAATTTTACTGTATGGAAACCAGTATATTCTTGTGGCTAATCTTTTCAATTTAACTGAGATTGTGTTTGGCAGCTTATTTTTGGTTTGCGTGTGTGTGTGTGGGTGTGTGTATGTATAATTTTTGACAGAAGTATTAAAAGCTAGTTTAACCCTTGTCTAAAAAGAACATAGAGTATTTAAGGGATTTTTCTTTTACCTTCTCATTTCTAGTTGAATTAAAAATAAAAAGACCTTAGCATTTGTAATATACTTGAATCCTTAACGCACCTAAGTCTTTCATTTTTTTGAGACATACTGAATATATTTAAATTTTTCAGCAATACAAAAAATAAAAGATTGTACCAAGCAAGAAAATACAAATATAGGTAAATGCATTAATAATAAACATGATCATGTTGAAATTGTTACTGTGCAGCACAGACCTTCATTCCTATGGTATACATAGGTTCAAAATTTGAATCATTTTAATACTGATTAACTCAAAAACATTTGTAAATCATGCTACCATGTTTTGAAAGTCTTTAGCTAATTTTAGGTTACAGAATGGTATGTAGTGATTTATTCAACTCCATTTTAAGTAAGGATGGCCTATTGGATTATATTATTTGAGGCAGAAAATCCTTTTTTAAAAAAATCAAACAAGCATAAATGGTTAAGTCACTTTTATTTTCCTTCCCAAATCTGGAGTTAAAATAAATTTCATGCTGGGGGTGAAATGCTGAGGTCTTATTATTTATGAAGAAGCTCTTTGTAATACTGGGTAATGCAGATCTGTACAGATGGTGTTTACATTTGACTTATTTGGGACTTTACTGAGTAATAAAGTTGGAAGATACTTCTTTTATTCTCCCCCTGCCCCCCACCCCCAGTACTGGGGATTGAATCCAGGGCCTCCCCCTTGCATACTTTTGCAAGTGTTGGACCACTGAGCTGCACCTCCAGCCCATTTTTTTTTTTCTTTTTCTTTTTTTTACTTTTTGAGACAGGGTCTTGCCAAATTACGCAGACTGCCTCAGGTCTTGAACTTGCGATCCTCCTGTCTCTGCCTCCCGAGCCGCTGGGATTACAGGCACGTGCCACCTTGCCTGGCTGATACTTCTTTTATTCTGAAGAAAATAGGATTCAGAGTATGTGTTTAAAGCTGTTTTTATAAATATTTCCGATCAGTGATAATCTTCACTTACCTTCTCAACCAACTCAGCAGTTCTAGTTTTTTAGAACCTATAGACTCTTAGTGAGAATCTATTTCATCAGTGTTTCTTGAGTATGGATTTTACAGATATTGAAGACATTAACCATAGAACACCATAAGAGCACTTATATCTGCCATTAGTTTATGTCTTAAATCCTTTTTGGGTGAACTATAATTAAAGATATATCAAAGACTTTTGAAAAATACTGATACATTTTCCTTCAGAATTGGAATGTCTCTATTATGTAGAACCACCCCCTTGCAGCATTATTAAATGGCAAAGAATAATTACAAACCACAGTATCTTTTTAATCTGTGAGTAGGGAAAATGCCATTTTAAAATCCAGTTATTTGGGTTAATACAAGTTGGAGAGAGAAATTTTTTTTTAAATATATAAATAAGTGTTAAAACAATGGTAATGCCTACAGTTTGATCAGGTAGGAAAGCAGCTTTAAATTCTTAGATTCACTATTCTCAACAATAATCAGTAAATAGTAACATTTTCACTTAGTGAAAGGTTGGCATTTGTTAGCTTTTTATATTTAATTCTCAAATTACCCCAGTATCACAGTCATGAAATGCTCTTCATATAGGAGGCACCAATGCCATTTTTCAGTTTACAATATTAAATTGTGTCTATTTTATTTCAAACAAAATTTTGAACACTGGAAAATCATTGGCCAGTGATTTGTAATTGGGGGCTTGGATTATTTATCTCGGGGTGTTTGTATATTTGTCGGTGAGTAATACTGCGCTGCCACCGTGGTGACTGTCATGGTTCTGTATACATGCCCTCCATCTGTCCTTCTAATGTTGCATGTTTTCAGTGGTTTGGAAGTTTTGTATATTTATTGTATTAACTCAGAGTGTCATAAAATAAAGTACTGTTTACTGGATGTTTGTTTGCCTAATTTTCAACACTATGTTAGCAATTCAGAGGCAGAAACTGTGCTGTAGGTTTAATGTATGTTGAAATTTCACATTTGAATTTTAAAAATCTATGTATAATTTTATCATGTGCTGAACAGAATAAATATAAAAGATTTAGTTTAAAACCCTCAGTAGCATAAAATGACAGTTTTTTTTATTGCGATAGACCTTATAGGTAGTAAAACATGAGCTTCACCCTTATTAAATGTTTTGACCACATTAAGGTGAAAATACAGATTATCTGAAAGTTAGATTTGTGGCCTAGACTTTTCCTTGTGGGTTAAAATGGGTGCCTCTGTATTTAATTGACCCCATGTTCTTCTATTTCTAACCTTGCTTACCTATTGCTGTTTTATGTACTGATGGAAGTACTATTTATATGTGTATTTGGCTTTTCACTTGGTTAGCAAAAGATGTAAAAGAAATCTAAAATCATGTTCATAGTAAACCTTATTTTAAGAAACACATGTTGAATTAAAATAAGAATAGTATTTTTAACTTTCTGAGTGTTATCTAAAAAAAAGTGAGTTTGAATTTTCACAGTTTTCCAGAAGAAATCTTATTCTGTAATACATGTTGAGAGAATGCATGGTTTGCATTTTAAGGGGATTTATGTTGTCAGGTTTATTGTTTATCTAAATCATTCACAATAGCATAATGTTTTTATACTCATTGCTGTACCTTTTTCTGAAAAGACTGATATTAACATTTAATTCTATATTGGTCAATTCTTTGTTTAGCATGACTGATTATATGCAGAATGTGTTATATTTTGGGCATTTATTTTCCTCCTGCTTGTGTATAGCTTAGAATTACCCTGGCAGTCATACACCATTTCACTGTATCTCCTTCCATTGTTTTCCTTAAGGAAAATGTTTAGAAGAATTTGTTGATTCCATGTGCTTAAGCCTTTTAGAGGTGAAATGATTGGTTAACTTAGAAATAATTGAGGATGGCTAAAAATAGCAAAGCCCTCACTTTGATGATTTTCATGTACCACAGTATAAATTTATTTAGCATATAGTAGAATAATATGTTTTTAAATATTGGAGTTGTTTTAAATATTTTTAAAAATTAAACTAAAATGTTGCATCTCAGTGGCCAAATATGGGAAATGAAGTATTTTTACTAGAATTTTAGGGCACATTTTATAAAGCAGCATGCATGTTGTATTGGTTGGGTATATTTAAACCTTATTTTAGGGCTTTATGATAGTACAGAGAGAGCTAGAAAGAAATCTGTAGAAACTTTCTAAGCCAAGCATTGCCACTAATCTACCCTGTATAGTCTGCCATGAAGAAGGAATCACCAATAAAGCTATCTGCAGTGAGAATGAAGAATGAAGCAGACATGGCAAAGGGAGTTAGAAAAGACCTTAATAGCTTTCCATTTCCATTATGAGGCCCTCCTTCTTATCCTTATTCCATTACCATAACATTCTTACCCTTTTTTTCCCTTGACCTATCTTGAATTATTTTCCTATTACTTTCAGCTGGAGAATGTTAATGTAATGGTTTATTATCTTTTTTCAGCTACTATATTGTGCTGGGCATGGCATAGTGTTGTGTAGTGTTTTGTTCCGTGGTACCTAGAGTTGCCATGAGTTGGACCTGACTCGATGGCACCTAACAACAGCAACATATAAATAGATAATGACATCTTTTCATGTTTGTGAATACATTTCTATAACATTTAGTAGCTATCATAAAGTCTTGTTATTCTCTTAGATTTTAAGGTTTGTTGTTTATGATTTCTCAGAGAATATATGGTGCTAAATTTTCAGGCCCAGAATCTTGTTCTTTCCTGAGGACAAATTTCTGGGTCAAAAATAGTGCATATTTTTAAAAAGAACGTTGATGTGCATTTCCAAATTGCTCTCCAGAAAGACACTATGCCTTCATCAGCTGTGTACAAAAGGGCCTATTTCTCCCTTCCTGAGCCAACATTGGATGTTCCTTTTCCAAAAAGTCTTTCAGACCAGTAAGTTTGGACAAGTAATCAGGAGGTCTGTTTTCTGAGCCTTCTGGTTTTCCACACTTTTAGGCTTCTCCAAAGCTGCTTGCTTGGCCCCTCTCCCTCCTTCCCTTCCCTCTATCCCTCCTTTTTTCCCTTCCTCCCTCCCTTCTTTCTTTCCTTCCTTCCTTCTTTCCTCCCTTCCTTCCATCTTTCCTCCCTGCCTCCCTCCCTTGCTCCCTTCCTTCCTTCCTGTAAAATAGGAATAACTGTCTCCTGCATCCACAGAGGAATCTTCAAATTCTAAGGTAAAGATGGTTATCTGAATGCTCTATTATAACAGGATGGAAAAAGAAATGGTAGCCTTATGTAGCCAATCTGCTGAATCTCTCTAGGTAAAAAATTAGATAACAATTAGATAACAAAAGGTTATGTTACTGTCATAAAACATAATTTCTAAAAGCAGCTCTAAATGATGTAAGTCTAAGGAAGACAGGGGATTCTCTTAGTTTTCTTCTAATATGAAGAACTTATTACATATGAGAGACTACACTAAATGCTTTACCTGCCCTGCATGCCACTTCTCTCCATTTCTGTGTTCTCTCTCCTTCCACATTTCCAGTAATTCATGTCCATCTTTTAGGAACCAAGGGACACTAGAAAAAAGTTGACAACTAAGAAAAAAATTATAGTTGGTCTTGGCATTTGTATTTTCGGGTAAATTTTAGTTGAGGAAAATCCTTAATTATCACATTAAATACGCATTCTATGTGATCATAATAGTATGATCTTGAGCTTACCTTGGATGAGATTATTTATACCAAGAAAATAATAAAAGGGATCCAACTCTATCATTTGTTTTACTGCTGTCATGGACCTAATGAATTTTTAGTGTCTATTTTCAGGATCCAGCTGAATCATGATTGATGAGTTGAAATACATGGTGTCATCTTCAAAAGTATAAAAAATTGGTAGGTTTTTCTCTGAGATGGAAGAAAGAGCAGTGTTTTCACAGTGATGATCTTTGTGGAGTTACACCCAAAGTTATTTTAAGCATTTGCCCCACTGAGGCCTTGGTGTCTCCCATGAAGTGTGTATTAGCCACTGTCTCCCCTTTCTAGGAAGTAAACATAACATAGCTGTTTGGTGTCAAACCTCTATTTGAACTTTGGCTTTGCCACTTATTAACTTTCTAACCTACTTCAAATGCCTTAATTTCAGTTGTTACATGATAGTTACTTATCTGTTGTTGTTGTTGTTGTTGTTGTTGTTGTTGTTGTTAGGTGCCATCGAGTCAGTATTCGACTCATAGCGACCCTGTATACAACAGGTGAAACACTATTGTCAGTGCTTCTCTGCTGTTCATAGGGTTTTCAATGGCAGATTGATTTTTGGGAGGGGGTTGCCAGGTCCTTCTCCCAAGCCTACAGTATCTGGTGTTCCCTGGTGGTCTCCCATCCAAGTACTAACCAGGCCCGACCCTGCTTAGCTTCCGAGATCTGATGGGATCAGATGCCACAGGGCTACGGCTGCAGGCTAGTTACTTATCTAGAAGATGAGAATAGTTTTAACCTCATAAGGTTTTGATGAAAACAATGAATATAATGTACTTCCCTTAATATCTGCACACAGAATGGCACAATAACCAAAACAGTTTTCTCTGTGTATATTGATGATTCCCAACTCTCTAACCTTGTCTTCTCGCCAGTGTCTCCCAGATGCACACAGGCTGTCCCCAGGAGCAGCCTCTGCTGTCCCTGTTCCTCTGGACTCCATCTTGGTGACTGCTTCACTTCTTACCTGGTGCCTACTCTGAGTGCCTGGCAGGCTTCCAAGACTCTCCTCCTTCCTCCACTGTTCTGATCATCCTTTCCCTTTGATGTCTCTAATTCAGCCTATTGTGTTCATTTTGCCTTAATTTGGGCTCGTTTATCTGCAAAAAATGAATAAATTATAGTGTTTTCCCCCAAACAAGGGACTGCTTACCTGTATGTGTTAGATCTTTTGGGATGTTTGGCTATAAAAAGCCAAAGAGCTGCTAATAGCTATGTGTTATTTGATTTAGATAATTTTGCTAGCCTTTAATTTTGCTTTCTATTAGCAACCTGACAGGTACCATGTATGTTCAGAAAACAAAGCATAAATATACTTTCAGTTATCATAGTCCCTAGGTTGGAGGAAGAAATAGCCATTTTTGTTTATTCTGTAAGTTTTGCATGGTATATAGAGAGTTGAATGAGTTTATGAAAAGTGTATTTCATGTCATGTTTGTGTTTATAGATTAGAAACCTAACTTTTCTGGGTGAGGCTTCTTGGGCAGGATTACCTCCAGAAAATGTAAATGTGGGGTGGCTGCATATGACTGGCTTTTCCTTCTGGTATTTTTGTTGGGAGAAGAGAATGTGTCTAACTTTTTCCCTGTCACAAATGTAAATCAATGCTTTGAAGCACTTTTTTATCTTATAGCTTTACTTTAAAATTAAGATGTTTGTGTAGCATGAATCCCCTCTACATTTGTAATGTTGATGCAACATTTATAATACTAAAGGAAGAAAGATATACTTATCTTGAAGTTAAGGATAACCTGCAGTAGGGCTATTATTAGTAATATCATAGTTGAAAATACCTGAATATCTTTTTTCCTATCAACAAGTGTTTAAATGTTGTCTGGTAAGTGTTTTCTTATTCAAGTTGTATACATCATATTGAAGCCAATACACTCAAACTTGGAAGAGTGAGTTTGCAAAATCTGGTTTAATTCAGATCTGAGGAAGGGAGGGGAGCACATTGTGAAAAATACATATGCACAGAAACCTAATCAATGCTAGACAAACAATGTATTAGTTTACAATATAGTAGGATAACCACAAATTTGAAGTTTCAAATTGAGTCCATCAGCTGTAAATACTATGTTATATTTGGCTCAAGTGGCTATTGAATATCAAGTGATGCCAAGTTCCTCCAAAGCACCTAATGAACCCGTCCATATTAGGAGGTTCACCAGTCTCAGAAGAAATCCCAGTTGTCCCTTTAACTCTTTTGGCCCTTGGGAGTCTTTGCTACCCAAACACAAACGTAGGCCAGGGATTTCCAATGGCCACGTGTTATTGCACAGAGCGGTCTGTTCAAAGCCAGACTCTTATGGCTAAGAAGGGGTGAGATTAGCCCTGAAATAGTGGTCTAGCATTAACATGGTCTATAAAAGCATATTAAGAAATAGCTCCTTAGTGAGCATGTACCAGCTACTAGTTATCACACTAACAGAAAAGGCAACACGGCAGCTTCACATTTCACATGAAAGACTAGCATTAACTGGGCCTTGGCTGCTGGCTTAACTTTCACATAAATATAGTGATTATTTTAATTTAGACCCAGGAGAAAATGATTTCATACCAGTCTTTTCTTCACATAAGATTTGTGTAGCATTAAAATTGTTATGGGCTAATGACAAGGCCATGAAGGCAAAAATGTATAACTCTCCTTAGCCAAAACAGAAACATCCCTGTTTTGACTCCTGTCCAGTTTCCAAGAAACAAAACATACATACACCTTTGTTATTGCACATCTTTCACACAGACTTGTGTATGTATAATATATATTTAAATATGCTACACATAAAAAAAAAGACTATGGCACTTTACAGAATACATGTTTAACAAAGATCATTCATTACACCACAGATGTTTGAAAACTATACAAAAACTTTTACACAATTAATGTAACATTGTTGAATTAGCACACAGGTTTAAAGAATCCACAGACTCCAAGGCAAATATTTCTGCCTTAGAGTTCATTGAGAAACCCAGCCCATCATGAAACTTTAAGCACAAGTGAAACCCAGCCCATCATGAAACTTTAAGCACAAGTGCAGGCAAAATAAATAAGACTTCTGATAGTAGTAATGGCCCTATTTGTTAAAAAAAACAGGTGTTGGTCAAAAAGTGGTTTTTAAAGACCTCTGCAGAAGAGTTTTGGTCTAAACTAGGATGATTTTAGATGGTCCTTTCATCCTAAAGGTTTAAAAAATCCAATGTTACTTTTTACTCTGTCTCTACTAGAAAATCCAATCTCTGCTCTGTTATATTAAATCAGCATTTAGGTAGTTTTTAGTGGTTTTGGTGTTTTGTTTGTGCCTGTGCCTTTTTTTGGGGGGGTCTTCTATAACATTGAAATTAGTGAAATAAACACTATCAATTGACTTTATTCTGGCCAATTTATCACATTTTCACTTGTGACTATTATCAGGTTGCCTAGGGGCACTCTGCCATCTTCGCTAAAGAGCAGGTAATGGACATGCTCAGAGGATCCTCTGGTCTTACGACTTGTCTGTGAGGAGACAGAGATTATAAAATTAGTGTTATAAAACAGAATGTCTTGTAAAGAAAAAATAATTCTGGTAAGTTTAAGAAACTGTTTTTTTTTTTTTTAAGATTTGCCTGATAAGTGAAATTGCTTTTAATGCAGAGTATTACCCAGGTTGTAAAAATAGGTACTGTGCTGGCAGGACTTGGAACACTGTAAATGCACAATGTTGGACCACAGCCTCAGCCACTGGCTCCCAGATGGTTTTCATGTGCTTAGTGATATGGTTAATGTTTCCTGAGCTTTTCTCTAGGTTAGTTAGGAAGATGGCCTTAGGATTTCCCTCTTGTTTACTTTGAACTTTGGTTTAAAAATGGTGACCTATTTTAACACCTCTCTTGCCCTCAGCCTTTCATCTGTGAGAGAGAGAAGATGGTTTCTGGTGTAGGACAAAGGCCACAGGCCAAAGAAAATGCAATAAAATTTTAGTTGCCCCGCTCCATCTACATCTAAAACAGTTATCTGCCCTGAATCAAAGCATGGTTCTAAATTCACACAGTTTTAAGATGGTTCACTGGGGCAATGTTGTAAAGTCTGAGTCAAGGTTGTATACCTGGTGGTTCTTAGTATACAATACTTGCCAGTAGAGGTGCTTGGTAACTATGTTAAACTTTCAAAACGAAGTCCTCAAACAAGCACT
The DNA here is from genome assembly GCA_007922755.1 of Pedetes capensis. Lineage (NCBI taxonomy): Eukaryota > Metazoa > Chordata > Mammalia > Rodentia > Pedetidae > Pedetes > Pedetes capensis. Next base: position 36,225 of record VMDO01002486.1, read on the forward strand.
TTCATAAAGCCAAAGAGACCTACTTTTAATCCTTCCAGAAGTCTCTCGGGTCCACTGCACTTATAAGGAGTGTTTCTGTGTTATTCTGCGATTCTTGAAGGGCATATAATGCCTGACTATATTGTTTCTGGCTACTTTGGTCATTCTGATTACCATCTTCCCGAATCAATTATATCGGTAATTGACAGAAACTACATTAAAAGCCCTGAATCCTTATTAATAGTGGTGTTTGATTGTTTTTGTAAACAGGTGCAGACAGGTGCTCTGAGCTTGGTGTAGCTCCCGATTTTGCACTTTCTACTCTGTGTGTTTCTGGGGATAAAGTCTTTAATCAACAATTTAATTGCAGCAATTTGATGTTACTTCAGTCTGCTTTCAGGATCAACACCAGTAACTACAGAAGCTTCCATAACTAGCTCCTTTATTTTCCTGTAAAGAATGCCATCCTGCTGCTAATGGGTTTAGAGATCAGCTGACTACATTATGGTCACCAGAGACCAGGTCTCCCTCCAAATGCTGAGGATCTGGCAGTTCCTCCTAATGAACATCTGCATGAGTCACAGCTGGCCTGGAGACTGCTGGCTATCACTGGCAGAAGAAAAACAGTGGGGTTTCCTTTGGCAGTCAAAGCAGTCTTGACCCTTGGAAAAAATCGAGGTCTCTTGGGGAGCCTGGGCCTGTAAAGGGGCGAGCCTGGCTGCTGGGGAGAGGAAAGAATTTGTCTGCAACTGGTAAAGTTTTGTGCTTTACTCTTGTATGATTGTACAGGTCCTTAATGTTTCTTTACTCAAAAATTTCTAAAGTCTTAGCGCCACAGTTCAGGTGATCCACCTTGCCCTGGAAAGTCAGCTTACAGTAAATTCCACAGCAGGATCTCACACTGTCCCTGTTGACCCACTGTTCAGCTAGGCAAGAGATGGTGTGCTGCTGTGTCCTTCAGCACAAAACTTGTCCCCAGTAAGTCTGCTGTCTTCCTTCCAGTTTCCACTGAGACAACTTGAAAGAACTAGGAAGAAAACCAGAACTCCAATCCCAGACCTCACTCTGAGGCAGAGATGCTCACAGGCAGCCGCCTCTGTTGCCAGAGAAGGCCTGCCCTAACGATTCAGACTGTTATCCTTCATTAAGTGCAAGGGGGAGGCCAGTGTCAGATGTGACAGACTATGTTCACAGTTCATCCCCTATAATGCATACTGTGGCCCTCACGTCCAGTTACTTTGCTTAGCCAGATGGTGGCCCTCGTTGGTTCCACTAAGGCCTGGGGCTGTGGAATGTGGCTTTGGTAGGGAAAGGCTAGTTCTTCTCTTGATTCAAATGATGGGACTGTTTCACAAGATTACATGAGAAAAATTGGCATAAATGTCTCTTCCAAACTAAAGGAGGCAGATGAGGTTTTTCCCCTCTTCGATTTCTTCCTGTACTTTGTCACTGGAGGTGGCAATTTCAGCTTGTGCAGAGAAGACGGCACAGATGAAGGTGAGGACCGTCCCACCGATGGCGGTGTAAAAGGCCCAGCCCAGGGAGCAGTCTCCAGGCTTGTAGGCGGATGCGTAGTGTCCACAGTAGTCTATGGCTTTCTGGCAGCCCCAGCCCGCAGGGTAGAGTATTAAGCCCAAGATAAGGAACAGGCCTGCAGAATAAAAGAGAAAGGACGTGAAGCCCCCATGGCTCTACAGCCTGTAGTACCTGTTTCCGTGGCCTTACCAGTCACTTGGTTTGGGCAATGGCTTCTGTTCTGCCATAGGAAGTATTAGGAATTGTTTTATGTAACTAATCAGATCTGCGCAAGAAATATCACTTCATTAGAAATACTCTCAGCCACTTTTGTGTATGTTGAAATGTAAATCCACTAATAATTTCTCTCCTAGAAAAGTTAACTTATTAGTACTTCTTTGTGTAGGGCTGTACTACAGTGAGCTTTCCCTTTTGGTCTAAGGCAGAGGTTGCAAACTAAGGCCAAATGTGGCTTTATAAATAAAGTTTTATTAGAACACAGCCATGCCCACTTGCTTGAGGACTGCCTATGACTTCTCTGCTGCTGGAACAGCAGAGCTGAGTAATTGCTACAGACCATATGGCCTTTGAAACCCAAAATATTTGCTGTCTGGCTTTTTACAGAAGGAGTTTGCCAACCCCTGGTTGAAGGAAATTCATGCAGAGCCACATGATCTTAACCTGGTTAAATGTGAGAGACAGGAGTCTTGAAGGAGACCAGGTCTTAACCTAAGACCATGAGGAGTCTGTTAGTATTTGCCAACAGTCATTTGCATGCCTGGGAGCAAAGAGTTCTGTATTCACATGGATATTCAAAAACAAATTACAAACTTTTTTTTTTCTTTGAGGTACTGGGGGTTGAACCCAGGGCCTCACGCCTGCATGCTTTGCAAGTGCTGGATCACTGAGCTGCGCCCCCAGCCCATTTTTTTACTTTTTGAGACAGGGTCTCCCTAAATTACACAGACTGCCTCTGGTCTCTAACTTGCGATCCTCCTGCCTCCACCTCCCAAGCCACTGGGATTATAGGCGTGCGCCACCACACCCAGCAACAAATTGCAAACTTTGTAAGAATTTCCTGTCTGGATGCTTTTGGATGAACTTAGCTTTGAGTAGACACTAAGACACTCTGCTTCCATTTTGCAGACTCTCATCACTCTGTTGTAGTAAACATCCATTTTTCTATCCCTCATAGCTTACTGCTCACAGAATACCTGCACTGCAGCTGTTTTTCTCCCTGGCCTCACCCAGGCTTGGACTAGAGAGAAGCAACTGAGGCACAAGATTTTCACTTGCAGGTGCCAGCCATGTGCTATGGACGCCTGACAGTGAGGGCATGGCTGGCCTCACACTCCACCTGGCCCTGAACATAACTCACCAGCACAAGCTTCTCATAGGAAAGCCAGGACCTGTAGTCACAGAGGCAATGGGACAGAGGTTGGGATTTACCCAACAATCGTAAAATCTTGGTAGAAAATCTTCTTGAAGGCCATCATTTCTCTGCATGATGCTGTCAGAGAAGGGTGGCTTTATTCTATGAATAAACACCAAGAGTGCTAAATCATAACCCAAAAGTCCTGTTTTTGAGATACCTTGGAATGTTGTTGTGAGGTGCCATTGAGTTGGGTCCAACACATAGCAACCCTCGTAGGGTTTTCAGTGGCTGATTGTTTCAGGATTGCTTTGGGAATGGATTGCCATGTCCCCTTTGTGGTACTGGCGATTGAACCAAGGGCCTCAGAGAGCACAGAGCAGCACTCTTCCAACTGAGCTAAACTCTAGCCCACCTTGGAATAGCAAGCCATTTTGTCCTCATGAATGAATCTTGGCTTACAGTTCTCTTTTCCTATACTCACTGAAATTTTCTGGGTTTAGCACACCAAAGTTTCCAAGGCATTTAGCTACTTCCTCACCCAGAGAACATGACTAGATTTATGGCAGTAGGAGGTCTGAAAGGAGACTTGGGACAATACTTCAAACCATCCATTACATCTTTCATTGTTGTCTTCATTGAGGATGGTGTTTTCTGGCCTGGCTGGCAGGTCCCTGCTATAGTCATGGATCTGATTGTCCTCACTTCACCTTGCTGTGATTCCTCTCAGAGGCCCTCAGGTTCCAGTTAGCCTGACGAGAGGGAATCCACTCATGCTCAGTGTGGAAAGAAAGATGATTCACAAGGATTGTCTTTCCAACCCCAGTGCCTGGGTAGATCTGGGTGCTGAGCCAGGGCAGCAGCAAGTGTAGCTAAGGAAAGGCAGGCAGTGCCAGGAAGGCTACACAGAAGCAGCAGTGTGAGGCACCTGGGAAAGAGACTGCTGGAAATAGAAGGCAGCCAGTTCCCAAGGCTAAGGAGCCAGGGAGACCACATTGGTCTCTGGCATGTGGAAGGTCAGGAACCAGCAGTGTAGGTGTGGGAATATGGGGTCAAATCAAAGGCTAGAAAAGCACATGAGAGCGTGAGGTGAGAAAAGCCATCAGTATTAGAGACCATAGCAGAGACTCACTAAATTAAGTGGTTCCACTGTGAAGAGCTCTGCCTTTGAAGCAAGACAAAGTTTAAATCTAAGGTCTGTCCTCTATAAGTTGGCTGATCTTAGAAAAATTTCTTAACCTGTCTGATTCTTTACCTGTAGGAGTAATTCTTAGAAAGGTGTGAACTTTAAAGTCTGCAAAGCATATTTTCTGTGTTCATAACAAAACATGAACACAGACTAGCAGCTTGACAAGGTAAAGCCTTTGTCAGATCTCTCCCATACATAAGAACAAGCAGCTTAAAGTCTACCCCTTTATAAGCAGATCAGCTTATTTTTGAAGGTATATTCCAAAAGCCATAATAATTTGGTGATTAGGAAGGATATCTGTTATGGTTTGAATCTAAAACATCTCCCAAAGGTCGTGTGTCTAAATGCTTAATCTCTAGGTGGTGGCACTGTCTATGGAGGCTGTGGAACTTTGGGAGGTGGGAATCTAGCTTGCAGAACTCAGTTACTGGGAGCAGGCGTTTGGAGGTTTTACCTGGACTCCTAGTGCAGATAAGTTCTCTCTGCATCCTGATGTCATGTGAAGTCCTCCACCACAGGCCCTGCCACTATACCTCCCCAGCACTATGGGCTGAAATCCTCTAAACTGTAAGCTCCAGTAACACTCTCTTCCCATAAGTTGTTTCTGTCAGGTATTTGGCCACAGCAGTGCACAGGCTGACTAACACAGAAAACTGGAACTGGAGAGTAGGGTCACTACCATGCTGAAACCTGCCCATGTAGTTCTTAGGCCTTTGGAACGTGCTTGTGGGAGGAGTCTGGAAGAATCTGGAGATGCGGCTAGAGAAGCCCTTGAGGGCTGCTGTAAGCAAAGGTTGAGAGGTGGTTCTGGTGAGTGTTCATAAGATCTGAACACTGATAGAAATGCAGACTATAAAGATAATGCTCAAGGGGTTTCAGAGGGAAATGAGGACACTATTGGGAACTGGACTAGAGGCCATTTGTGTTACATCCTGGAAAAGAGTTTATGGTTTGTCAAAGTCATAAATATTTGAGGGAGACTGAATTCAAAAGTAATGGACTGACTTACTTGGCAGTGGAAATTTCTAGACAGACCAGTACTGAGGGTGTGGCTTGTTTATTACTGAATGCTTTTTAGCCAGATTTATGATGAAAAAAGGAGCAAAGAGCAGAAGAGAAAGATTTGAAAAATGTGAAGTCTGGCTAGAAAAGCCCCATGTTTAAATTTGTGGACAAAGCAAGTCTGGGCAATGAGGCTGCGGTCATTAAAGAGATAAAGACCATTAAAGACAAGATAAGCACTTTGTACTGGAACAATAGGAGGGGGTGGGGACAAAGCACACTCCTCTCATCTAAGGCTCCTGGGTGTGAAACCACAAACTCATTTAAAAGACTTTCATTTAAGAAGAGAGAGCTGAAATGGTACCCTGCTGGAAAGAGGCTGCCTAGAGAAGCAAGTTCCAGGCACACAAATGCCATTGCAGCAATGGTCCAAAGGGTCTGGGTTACTTTTGCAGCTGGCAGCAGACCTTGGCATTGCCCATATGGTGCTGGTTTTGCAGAAATCCAAAAGACAAGACTTAAGGGATTGTGGAGGCTGCCACTGAGGTTCCAGAGAATAGCTTGTGAGGCCAGGCAATGTGTACCAGGGTTAGATTCCTCGCAGAGAGCCCTTAAAGGCTGGTGTGTGAAGCTATGAGGGGTGAAGCCTAAGCTGCCATGGATACCCGAGGATGTCAGAGATGCCAGCAATGTGAAATGTCTATTAAGGGAAGCTAATAGCAACAAATGGAGTCAGCCCAAGAGGGCCATGTGGCCTAAAAATGGCAAGGACATAGTGGTAGAGCTGCTCAAAACTGCTGGGGCCCAGATGATGTTACTGCTTGTGCCAGATGCTAGACATGAAGCTAGAGGACGTTGTGTGCGCTGCTGGATTTTGTTCTTGATTTGGACCTATCTTTCCTTCGTGTGCCCCTATTCTTCCCTTTGCATACGGAGTGCTTACGCTGTGCCATTGTATGTGGGATGTATGTAACTTGTTTTTTGTGTTGCAGAGGCTCATAGTTGAGAGTTTTCCTTTGGTCTCATATGAGACTTTGGACTTGAACTTTTAAACATGGTTGAGAAAATGCACAAATGAGATGGCTGAGAGGGACAGACTGTGGACCTTAAGGAAAAAAACACTTTTAAAAACCCACAATTATTATTTCTCTGGGTATTTAGATAAAGCTGCTTCTACCAAGGAATCCAGAAAGTCTGGTGACTGAGGTGGCCCTCTCAGATGACTGTCCTTCCCTCATGAGATCCAGAGTAGGGAAGCAAAGCCATTAGTCCAAGCCAAGCCTAGCCCTGGTCCCCACTGTTCTCAGGCTGAGAGCAGCTTCCTGTGGCCTGGGGAAGGTTCCTGGACCCTCACAAGCATCCCTAGGCAGGGTTATGTTTGGGGGGTGTTGAGGGCCACAGAGTAGATGCTTGCTTCCTTCCGACTACTACCTTAGCCTGGTACCTGGCTGGGTTGTAGCAGGCACAGCTGGGAGGAGGAAGCAATGCAGGAAGGATGACCCTGGCCAGCATCCAAAGACAACAGAGCCACCATGGAAAGAAATTCTAACCTGGGAAGCTGGTGACCTGTGCTATGGCTCGACTAGGATGTTGTCCAGAAGGTACCATAACCTTAAAGGGCATCCGCATCCTGCTTTCTTGCTAACAGCTTCCCAGCTCATTATACTGAGAGGGTTGGAAGATCCCAGTATCTGATGACCATATAGTCATCCTAGGGCATGATTCAACCTTACTGGTGGAAAAAGCCAAACATAAATGAAAAGAAACAGATGGTCAGTTGTGTAGACTACACTTCAGATGCCACTTCAGGCTGAAGACAGTCATGACAACCTCACTGATGGTCGCTGTCATGGTGCTGGTCTCATGGGGCACCATGCCCAGTATGCCCCCACCACGCCCTCTGCTGTTTCAGTCACATTATCTTCCTAGTAGTTTTACTGACAAGCACAAGAATTTTCAGAGTCTCTTTGAAGACCCTAAACATGTGCTTTGGGTTTAACTCAAATGAGCAGGCCTTTGGCTCCATGAGAGTAAGAACTGTGCCTTATCACTGTGTTCCCAGTGTCCAGGGCACAGCAGGTACTAACGACAGTGCAACACACCAGGAAAACTACCGTCCTTGTCCTGCTTTCTCATTAACATTTGGTGATGCCTATGAAAAAACCAGCTACAAACTCATGTCCTCAGTAACTTTCCCTTGTTTCTGCGCTGGGGATCAGATGGTTGGCTTTCAAATATAAATTTTAATCAAATCTTAAAGTGGGAAGAAAAACATCTTGAGCATTGCCCATCTTCAAGATTATAAAGATTAGACACTTGAATACAACGGCCACATGTCACTCAGCCTGCAGGTGACTCACTGAACATAGGACTGGGGCTGCTGACAGTGGGAAGCCATGTGTGGAGCACAGCTCTGCAGCCCGGGTCGAGGGAGAAGGCTCCACGCGACCCCACAGCCTTTCCCTGGCCCTTCTGCCCTCTTCTCCCCACTAAAGAAGTCACACAACTGCTTGCTGGCCAAGGGACCAGGCTCAAGGCTGCTTGTCTTTGGGAAGTACCCACCATTTATCCAGGAGGCCAGGTGTCCTGCCTGGAGGGGGAGGTGTCCAGGTGGGCTCTGCTCTGTGAATACCTGAGCCAGGGTCTCTGCAGATGCTCCACTCCTCCCGCCCCCCAGAAAGGCCTCCAGACTAAATATTCCAGATTTACTAGAGCGCAGCTCACAAAGGAAGCATTTTAAGGATAGGAACAAAAGAGAGCCAGCAGTGACTGCTCCCAGCCACCTGTGGGGAAGCTGCAGGGAGAGGCCACCCTGAGCACCTCTGCTCTGCTGCAGTGCCCACCTCCGTGTCTCCAGAGTGAGTGCCTGCCAGGCAGCTGAGAACAGCAGGCTTCAGGCATCTGAATAAACACAGGCTTTGAGGGTCAGCTGGCGGGGGGAGGTGCCAACCAGCATGCTGTGGGCTCATCCTCCTGCCAGCGCACTGCTGAGTGGCCAGGGTTGGGTCAGGGGGGCAGATGTCATCACATTTCATAGGCTTGCAACACCTCCAGGCCAGTGAACTCACACCATACAGATCTCCACTCCCTGAACTAGGTGCTCTTCTTACTCTTGCTGATCCCTGGGGCTCATCCACCTAAAAATAACATCCTTGTCCCAGTCCAAATGGGACCTCTGTGTGAAACAGCTATCACTGCTTCCTATCATTTTCTCTGCCTTCCCATTGCCCCATGAACCACCTTTTTCAACTCTTTATCATACTATTATTATCATGTATTCACTTAACAGCTATTTACTGAGTTACTAAATAGCAGGCATATTCTCAGCCCCGAGGATACAGCAGTACCCTAAGTAGGACTCTGAGCCATGTAAGGACAGAAAAACTTTCTTCCTCTTGGAATCTCCCATGCCCTGTACACTTTCTGACACTTACTATTAGGTACCTGTTCACTGAATCAACATTCATCCTAATGAGACGTCACAATTCTGTCTTTACAAATACAGATAAATCTGTTGGTGTGTCACAGTTAACCTTGGGTGACCACAGTTAAGAGTTCATATTATTTCTGACTCTGAAACAGCATTTGAATCATTTAGGAACACAGCAGGGGACTAACAAGATCAAATATCCATTCCCCTTCCAATATTTCCATAGAAAAAATGAAAAAAAAAAAAACAAAAAACACCTGGTATGTTTTTTTCCCTATCTGGTTTTTCCCAGGACTCAAGAGATCTGGGCTGCTGACTTTGCTAAGCCTGAGCCCCAGACTAGGTTGACCCAGCATGGTTCACTACAGCACAGAACCAAGAGGCCACCCTGGGTCCCTCACCCCACATGACCATCGCTCTAGCATGAACCAGGGAAGCAAGTGGCAGCCTCCTATAACCTGTTCCCATTCTGGAACACAGCTGAGAACCACTCTAAGCTTGTTAGGCATGTTAGCTTCAACTGTCAAATTCAACAAGTACTAAATAAAAGGAAAACCAAGCCAGGCCCAACATTCTCACACAGGTCAGACCATCTGCCAGTGCTCTGCCTCCACCTAGGGAGCCATGGGCTTCTCCTTCTCAGCACCCTGGCTGTTCTTCTGCACTGTCCCCATCTCCACACTGAGTGCCTTCGCCCTCTCCCATCACTACTATCGCCTTCTTGATCACACAGGGTCCTGTGGCTTTAAATGCTACCCCATGTTACTGTCCCCTGAGTTCTCATTACCATGTTTGAACTCCAGGTCTACACATCCAATTGCAGGCTTCAATGCTGCCTGGCTAACAGAGTCCTTGAAAATATCCAAACCTGAACCCTCACTTTCCACTCTGCACCTTGTCAACCTCATCCCAGCAAATGGGAGTTCAATTCCTCTACTGGCACAGGTCAGAAACCTTGGTGTCATTTTTGACTTCTCCCTTTCTCAGAAAGCCCATGTCAGTCTATCAGCAAAGCCTCCATTATGCATATGGCCAACTTTGTGACCACCTTCTAGGCTTTGGTTTAATCTCATCTCCCCAGTGAATCCCAGCCTGATACCTAACTTAAAATATTGCAGCTTCCTACTCATGATTTCAGGATACCCAGGCCTCTCTTACCCTGGCTATACCTTTTTACCACCTTTAGCATACTACATTATTTTGTTTACTGTCTCCACCAGCTTGAATGTGAACTCCATGAGGACAGAGAACTTTGTACAGTTTATTCTTTTTGTGTCCCAATTGCCTAAAACAATGGCTGATGTACAATAGGTGCTCAGTAAATGTTTGTTGATTGAATGGATGAATGAAAGGCTAGAGTGGTAAGTTTATATTACATTTTTAAGAGAAGCCACTGTGAGAAATTCTTGCCAAGTTCTCAAAATAGTTGGAGGAAAACCTTCTGTCAATCACGAGACCCAGAGGTTGGCAGTTTGGCCAACAGGAAGCTCATGTGGGGGCCAAACCACTGGCCTGGCCTTTTAGCTGGCTGCACAGAAACACCCCTTCCTGGCTACAGAAAATGGTTTGTTGAGAGGCACACAGAATAAGACAGTAAGTCAATTAAATGTCATAGATTTTCAGTTATCTAGAGACCTGTCTCATGTTAGCCACAAAATGCTGAAAGTGCTTCCAACTGTGCCTGGCTGCGGAGGGGGTGGCTGAAAAGGAGGCTCTGGCTGCCTGTGTGAACTGCCAGGGCAGGGCTGGGCAGAGCAGCCTGTGGGATGAAAAATGACAGGCGAGAAACAACAAGGAGAAATGAGGAGGTCATGGATCCAGTGACGGTGGGATTGGCAGGGGGGTCCCCAGGAGCATGAGTCTGGAAAAGGGAGGGCCAAGGCAGGCGGATGTTGCAGACTGTTCCACAGCAGGGAGTAATAACACAACACATCAGCGATTTACCCGCTAAGGCTGGGAGGGGCAGCCTGACAGCTCACAGATCAACTGGGCAGAGGGGACAGGTTCTGCTTCCAGCAGAGGAATAATGTGTAGTGATTTACCTCTGAGGCTGGGGCCATCTATCTTGTGTGGTGCCCAGTGGTGTAAGGAGTTGTGGACAACATTGCTGTGCATGCTGGGTAACATTTTAATGTTTTCCAAAGTCACCTTCCCCACTAGCAGCTGGAAGTCATTTAGCTCAGTTGGTAGAGCACTGCGCTGCAGTCTCTGAGGTCCTGAGTTCAATTCCCAGCACCGCAAAAAATGGGAGAAGGACCTGGCCATCCACTCCCAAGGCAATCCCGAAACAGCCATTGAAAACCCTATGAGGGTCGCCATGAGTCGGATACCAACCTGACAGCACCTAACAACAAGAGCTATCTGTGGGTCATCAACTGTCATAAGGTAGGGACATTTTCTTTCAGTCTCCCAAGGCAAGGTGTCCAATATTATCAAGACCATGAGGAATCATGGAGGAATCGGAATCAGTCCACATCTGCCTCCCTACCCAATGAACTGGCCATTGAGATAGTGTCATCTCAAAGAACATGATGTGACTATTATGCATCTCATGGGCAAATATTTGGGAACATTCTGCAGTAATGATATTCCATCATCAAAACAAGTCTCCCTCCACTCTGCCTAGGAGACATACATGTTACCATCTAGAAAGAATATCAAACCTTTTAATAACAATGATGAGCAAAAGATTAGCCAACTATTGGCAGATCAACATCCTCATTTTGTTAATATAAGGCCACCGAAAATAACCATTGTTTCCTTTCATCACCTCATAAAAGACTTTTAACACAAAAGGGTAAAGGATATAATCTGAGAATAAAGGATCATTCTTTAAATTGAATACATTTAGTTCTATGAAATCTTACTATCCTAGCTGATTTTTCCCCCTGTGGATTGGTGGAAATCTCAGCAGAATGGACAGTTCTTGTACAAAGGCAGAACTACTGGTTGAAGGGCCTTCCAAGGGGAAAGGGAGAGGGCGTGGGAATGAACCTCTGTAAGACAGGGACACCTTTCTGAAGAGCGTATGCATTTACTGTTCAAAGACCAAGGTAAACAGTAAGGAGGTCCTTCTTTGAACTCTCTGCCAATATCCTCTCACTGCATCTCATTTAAAAAGTTTTAAGAGTTTAGCTGGGCGTGGTGGCACATGCCTGTAATCCCAGAGGTTTGGGAGGCAGAGGAAGGAGGATCACAAGTTCAAAACCAGTGGCAGTCTGTGTAATTTAGTGAGACCCTGTCTCAAAAAAAAAGTAAAAAAATGGACTGGGGGTGCAGCTCAGTGGTCCAGCACTTGCAAAGCATGCAAGCACAAGGCCCTAGGTTTAACCCCCAGTACCACAGGAAAAAAAAACCAAAACAAGTTTTAAGAGTTTATGGACAAGCTAGACCAGGGGCTAACTCTGACATTTAGTAATTATTGTGGTTTGACTAAAATATCCCCCAAACCTCATGTGTTTGAGTGCTTGGTTCCCAGCTGGTGGGACTGTTTTTGGAGGTTATGGAACTTTAGGAGGCGGGACCTGGGTGGTACCAGCAGATCACTAGGAGTGGGCTTTGGGATTTTACCTAGGCCTCAAGTTCCAGTTGATCTCCCTGCTTCCTGGCGCCATGATGCAAAATCTGCCACAAGCTTTGCCCCTGCTCTAATATGCCTCCCTGCCACCATGGACTGAGACCCTCTAAGCCAGGCATGTCTAATCTGAAACCTACATGTAGCCTCACAAAATCTTTTCACATCATGTGTTTGTGTTTATTTTCTTTGTGACCCCCTTTATGTATATACATTAACTATATTATATAATGTGTACAGCACAAGAGAGTTCCACTTTACTTGATGCAGGTCAAGAAAGCCAAAAGGTTGGACACCACTGCTATAAACCATGAGCCAAAGTAATCCTGCCTTTCATAAGTAGTTTTTTTCAGGTATTTGACCACAGCAACACACAAGCTAACACAGAAAATTGGTACTGAGGGTGGGGTCATTGCTGTTCTGAAACCTGACCAGGTGGTTCTTAGGCTGTAGGAACTGGTTTGCAGAAGTCTAGAAGAGTTTGGAGATGTGAGGTAGAGAAGCCTTAGAATGCTGTAAGCAGAGTATGAAAGGCAGTTCTGGTGGGAGTTTAGAAGACAAAACCAACAGGAATGTGGACAATAAAGATGGTGCTCATAGGGTTTCAGAGAATTCTATCAGAAACTAGACTAGAGGCTCTTCATGATACACTCTGGGAAAGAATTTGTCTATGCTTTGCTTGTGTCCTAAAGATTTGAGTGAAGCTCCATTTAAAAGTAATGTATTAACTAACTTGGCAGAGAAAAATCAAGACAGCATGGTACTGAAGGTGTAACTTGGTTATTACTGGATGCTATTGGCCAGATTTATAATTTTAAAAAGATGAAAAAAAAAAGAGTAGTAAGATTTGAAAAAATGTGGAGTTTGGTGAGAATAAAAGCTGTGGATTAAAAGTTGCAGACAAGGCAGGTTCAGGCAATGAGGCTATTACTGTTGAAGAGATAAGCATCATTAAAAGAAGCCAAGCATGTTGCACTGGGACAACAAGAATGGCCTTGGGGCAAAATGGGAGTCGACCAGATCCCTCTCGCCTAAGTCTACAGAGTGTGAAACTGCAAACCCATTTGAAAGACTTTCCTTTAAAAAGAAAGTGTCTGAAAAGCAAGTGCCTCCTGGGCACCCTGCTGGAAAAGGACCACCGAAGGAAGTGTTCTCCCAGGTTCAGCCACCCAGGCACACAGAGGCTACTGCTGCAATGGTGGTCCAACGGGGCCCAGTGACTGCTTCAGCTGTTTGCAGACCTTGGCATTGTTCAAGCTCCTGGCTTTGCAGGCATGCAGAATGGAAGAGTTACGAGATTATGGAAGCTGACGCTAAAGTTCCAGAGAACAGCCTGTGAAGCCAGGCAACAAGCACCTGTGGAGAGCCCGAATCCTGAGTGTAAAGCCTAAGCTGCAATGGAGACCCCAGAATGTTATAGATGCTAACAATGTGAAATGGCTACCATGGAAAGCTCCTGCCAACAAGTGGAACCAGCCAAGATGGTCATGTGGGCTGCAAACAGGAAGTCATGGGGGCCGAGCTGCCCAAGCTTGCTCAAGTCCAGATGATGTATGCCAGATGCTACACATGGAGCTGCAGGATTAAATGTTTGTCTAGTTGGATTCTGGTCTTGCTTTGGATCAGTATTTCCTTGCTGCGTCCCATTTCTCCATTTTGGAATAGGAATGCTTACTCTGTGCGATAGTATGTTGTTTTTGTAGTAGTGTGCGATAGTAGATTGTTTTTGGTTTTTGCAACGGCTCACAGCTAAGTTTGCCTTGAGTGTCAAGGGAAACTTTGGACTTGGACTCTTGAAGTTGGACAGAATGCATTTTGCACTATGAGATGACTATGAGCCTTTGGGAGCCAGGGGTGGAGTATGGTGGTTTGAATCTAAAATGTCCCCCACAAGTCATGTGTTTGAATGGCTGGTCCTCAGCTGGTGGCACTGTTTTGGGAAGTTATATAACTTTAGGTAGTGGGACCTGGCTGGCAGGAGGAGGTCACTGGGGGCAGATTTCGAGGTTTTATCTGGACTGCCAGTTCTGGTTAAGCTGTTTCCTGAGCCATGATGTGGAATCCTCTGCCACAGGCCCTGCCACTGCTCTGCCATGCTTCCCCACCACTAGGGATTAGAACCTCTAAATTATGAGCCAAGATAAATCTTTCCTCCCCTAAATTGTTTTTGTCAGGAATTTTGCTACAAACTAACACAGTAGCTCTATTTCAAGAGCCAGATCAGGAGCTACAAGTAAGAGGGTTCACTAGTAATGAGAAGGGTTTGCAGTTGATGATTGGTGTGCTTTTGTGGAGCATGTCAGCTTCATACATGATTAAAAGTAGTATCAAAGGTTTTTAACCAGCAAGATTTTCTGAAGGAAAGGAGAAGAAAAGGGGAGGAGCTGGTTGATATTCAAAGGTGTTAGTAATTAAAAAATAAAAGGCTCATATTAATGCTTATGCCATTTCCCCAGAGGAATCTAGTAGGATAGACATTTTATACTAACAACACTCCCATGGTAATGTAATTAGCAAGGAAAATGCTCTCTAGGGTAGGGGGTGGATCCAAGATGACAGAGGCCCAAACAGAATTCTCTGGATGACAATCAGAGCACAGTTATGATAAAAGGGCCTTATGGCATAGGCCCCCAGAGGAAGTTTCTCCTGTAATTATCCAAAATGGCTACCAATTAAGAGTTATCTGATGTCCTTAGGATATGTGGAGACATGATCTATGAGAAAGATGCTGTTTCTACCTCCCCAGATTTTTCCCAGTAATCACTCCTGTTTATATGCAAATTACTTCCTCCATTGTGGATTTTTTTTGTTGTTGAAATGCATACCAACAAACTAATTTAGCCAGATTATTCCTGCCTGTCAGTGATGTAGCATTATTTGACATTCAAAGTGACAGCCCGTTTGTTAACTGCTTATGTGCATCTAGGAGAACTTTATGAAATATTTTGTTGATAAATTATTCACCTGACACACAATACTATGAAAGACAGCTCCTGTTTGATAATTCAAAATAAGCTGGCAAAATAAAGGACAGTATTTAACACACTTGTTGTTGTTGTTGTTAGGTGCCATTGAGTTGGTATCCGACTCATAGTGACCCTCTGTACAATAGGGGAAACACTATTGTCAGTGTTTCTCTGGTGTTCATAGGGTTTTCTATGGCAGATTGATTTTTGGGAGGGGGTTGCCAGGTCCTTCTCCCAAGCCTACAGCTTCTGGTGTTCCCAGGCGGTCTCCCATCCAGGTACTAACCAGGCCTGACCCTGCTTAGCTTCCGAAATCTGATGGGATCGGATGCCACAGGGCTACAGCTGCAGGCGTATTTAACACACTAAAAGTCACTTTTTCCTTCCTTGTTGCTGGGGATTGAACCCAGGACCTCTGCACGCTAAGCACATGCTCTACCACTGAACTACACCCCCAGCCTCTAAAAGATATTTTTAAAAAAAATCTTAAGGTAGCTATGAAAATTTCCAGATAATCAGTAAACTTCTTTCCTGCTAGGGTCTTTGAGTGTAGATAATATTAAATAACTACTACAACAGTCATCTTTTTAACACTAGGTCTCTGAGATGGGTTTCTGCGACTCTGAACACACACCCACTTGGCTTTTTTTGTGTGTGTGTAGTGGTGGTAGGGAGCTGAACCTAGGGCCTTGCACCTACTTTTGCAAGTGCTCTACCACTCAGTTGTACCCCCCAGCTTCCTTTTTATTTTTTATTTTGAGACAGGGTCTTGTTAAATTCTGCAGGCTGCCTCTGGTTTCAAATTTATAATCCTCCTCCCTCTGTCTCCTGAGTTGCTGGGATTATAGGCATGTGTCACTGCACCTGGTGTTGGTATTTTAATTTGAGATTACGAGTTACAGACACATGTTTGTACTGATTTTTTTTTCTGGCACTGGGAATCAAACCTAGGGTCTTGCACATACTAGGCAAGCACTCCACCACTGTGCTATGTCCCCTGACCTTGTTTTGAGATAAGATCTCACTGTGTAGCTCAGGCTGCCCTGGAACTCTCCATCCTCCTGCCTCAACCCACTGAGTGCTGAATTATAGATGGGTGCAATGTTTTAATATTGGTTTTAAATTCTCAATATACTTTTAGGCCACTTAATAAAGTTGCTGAGAAGACTATATGTAATAAATGAACTCACTGATATGGCTAAGTGAGGTATAGCAAAGTTCCATCATAGATATGGATTATTTTTACAGTGATTTTACAGTTTAGAATACTACCACTGGCTTAAGCACTTAAAACAGTACCTGAACTGCTCATGTAAACATTCAGAACCATGTTTATGCCATTATTTGTTAATGTAATTTGAACATGAACATCATCCATGGTTCCATGACAGTTTATGTCCACAATTAAGTGGTTACCATGGCAAATCATTTCCACATTTTATTTACATATCAATTGCTATATCTGATTTCTTTTCTTTTTATGGTACTAGGGGATTAAACCTAGAGTGCTCCACCATCCAACTCCAGCCTCTTCTTCTTCTTCTTTTTTTTTTTTAATTTTGAGATAAGGTCTTGTTAAATTGGTAAGGCTGCATCTGGCCTCGAACTCACAATCCTCCTGTATCAGCCTCCTGAGCTGTTGGGATTACAGGTGTGCATCACAACTCCTGGCTTCTGTATCTGAATTTTAACCCTTTGACTACCAATTTCAAATAAAAACATATGACAAAAAGTATTTTATTTTAGAAACTCTTCATTACATTGAACAAGAATATGATTAGCAAAATAATTGGAATGCATGAGTTTGTAGAATACCTTTTTCTACCACTTTCCTGATTTCCTGACAAATTCATACATGTTCACGTTTTGACATATGTGTTCCAGTGGTAGTCAAAGGGTTAAAAGATTTTTCAATTTTCTTCTAGACCTGACAACTGACTTTTTAAAAATAGGCCCAAGGCTCTAGATTTACTCAAATTAATGTCTGCTTGGCCCATTTGCATTTAGGCAGTAGCTTTTTACCTAATGATATGGTTGAGCATTTTGTTCCCTTTATATATGATTTTTTTCTTCTCTAGGGTATGGTTTATGAAATGATGAGACTCTAAAATAGCCTGGGTGTAGAAACTCAAGAAATTGTGGATGTGAGAGTACAAATCTTTGCACGCAGTAGGCATCCAATAACAACTCCTTGAATTGAAATTTAATTCTGGGCTGCATCTTTGTAACATTTCTACATTCTTCACTTCTTACCAAGAGATTCCAAAAGGCTGATGATTATTAAATGTGTCATATCCGTGGAATTCTTAAATTGGTTCAGACATGGAACTGCTGCCCGACTTCTGGTGGAGGTGCTGTCTGTCTAGAGAAATGGAGAGCTCCACTTGGTGGCCAGAAGCCCCCAGGGCCTCGCTGTCTCTGAGGAGCAAAAGCAGGGCTTATTCCCCTATACCTTCCTCACATCCCTTTTCTCAGGGCAATTTGAAGTTGGATAACCAAGGCACAAACACTACCTCCTCAGAGAAAGTTGAGGAATCTCTCAGGTGTAAAATTATGGCTGGGTCTCTCCTCGCTTCCCAAGCCCCTATTCTCATTTTTCTGTACTGGCCTTTCTGGCCTGGGAGTGAATGGACAGGGGAGAGGTTGGCTGGGACTAGGTTGGGTTGTGGTCATCACCTTGATGAGTAGCATTATTTTTCACTCTGTAGAAGAAAAACAATGAGAATACCAATCCTCAGCAGTGGTCCCGGTATTCCCCACGCTCACTCCTGCCTCCACACCCTCAGACTCATGACAAAGGCACCAGCAGCAGCAGCAGCAAAGGTAAACCCCTCTACTCATTCCTTTTTTATGCTGTCTTCCTTCACTCAACCATTCTGCTCACCTCCAGGAAGGCCACGCCCACACATGCCAGGCCCTCAGCCACCACAGGGGTTTTCCTGTGACCACACCATCCACTGCAGCCTGCAGAGGCCGAGTTCGGCCCGCAGTCATCTGTCTGGTCAGACTGGTGGGGCAGCTGGCTGAGCAACCCTGCTGAACCAGAGCATGTAGACAGGGCTGGAGGGAGGGGAAAGCGTGAGAGCCAGCAAGACACAGGAAAGCGAAGCCTGTGAGGAAGACTGGAAGACAGGCCTGAGGCTCAGGGGATAGTCCAACCCTCAGGGCAATCCCAGTGGAATCCTCCCTGCCAGCACAAGTGAGCCAAACCCTGAGCTCATTTTAATGGCTTCTGTCCCAAATGTGAGTCACTGGGGATTCCATGGACTTCTAAGTGAGCCCTATGTGCATTTCTAAAAACAAACTGCTTGATGTTGTCATGGAAAACCTGGATCTTTGCATTCTATAGTTTCACTATGGATTACATCCAGGTCATAACCTAAGGAAGACAGCTGGCAAAAAACAACCTTGCTGGCTGCTTACCCAGCTTTTGTAATGAATCCCACAGGGATACGAACCCATGTGTGTTTCTGGCTCTGCCAAGTCCCGGACATGCTCTCCCTTAGTGAAGACCAATCAGCCCAAGATTTATGCTGCTGGGGGAGTCAGAAAAGCCACCTGCAGTCAGACCCAGCTCTGGAGGCTGCTTCCAGGAAGGGAAGGAATGAGAAGTGGGTGGCAGGGAAGGGGAGTGGGAGGAAGTTACCTTCCTGTTGATGTGATTACCACCTTTTGCTTTGAAAAAAATAGTCTCTGTTCACGCCAAAGCCCCAGAACTGCTCTGAACCCCGCATCCCTGGCACAACGACACTACAAAAAGAGGCCAGAGAATGGACTATAGGATCTGAAGAGAACACGGTCAGAGCTAAAGACTATAAAAGACATTCTGTTCCTAAGAAGGCAGCCGTTTGGAGCAATATAAGAAAATACTAAAACTTGCCAAGAAAGTAGACACATTTTAATAGTTATTATGCAGCTACCATCATTTACTGAATGCCAAGCACTGTGCGTAAGCCTTTCTCACATATTATCTAATTTAATCCTCATAACAACTATGTACTATTATTACAACCATTTTACAAGTGATAAAACTAAAGCTTAGAGAAGTCAATTTTTCATAGCCACTTTAAGGTGAGGCCCAAACTCTAATTACTGTGGAGTGTAAGTGCTAAACATTAAGGACATCTATACCCAAGTAGTTAGAAAGCATCAGCCTTGTGCCCACCATCAGGCCAAGCCTTAAAGGCAAACCCTGCTGTGTTGGTTGGTTGTCTGTAAGTAACCCAGGTAGGGATTTCCATTGAAGGAATAGATTCTTTTAGACCCAACTTCTAAAGTCAAAATATCAAAATTTTAATGACTTATATTTTATAGACAATGAGGGCCATGTAAGCCTGTGGTCTTTAAAATTAGGTATACCAAAGGATTATGCTGACAATGTCTCATAATTTTGCACCCAATTACATTTTTTTAATGTTATTTTTGGCCAAAATTCCAGTTGTAAGGAGAAACAGCCCCAGTATAGTTCTGAAGAATCCTGGTGCGAGTCTGGCCATGGCCTCCTCTCTGCCCATTTGTTTCAGTGTGAATAGATGGGTGGGGGGGAGGCCGGAGGGAGGACAGACTGGTGCTCACAGTGGCAAGTGTGTAGCTGAGGCTGCGCGACCAGGTGCCAGCAAAGCCGCAGGAGAGCGCGAGCCAGTTGGTAAATCACTTCAGACACTGGTGTGGTCCCTTTCTCAGCCGTCCATGCCAGGACCAGGGCTGCTGCTTACACTGGGAAGGACTGCCTGGCGGGGACCTCCATCAGGGGAGAAAGAGTACACTGAGCCCTGTCAGCAGCCCGGCTCCCGCACATGTGAAGGACGCTTAGGGCACCTCTCTCCTCACCTCAGCTCTGAGGCACCCTGCCAGCCAGGCAGCAGAGGGAAAGAAACCACTTCTTCCTGGGTCTCAGAGCTTCATCTCTGACCAGCAGCCCCTAGAGAGCAGAGTGACTAGACAGGAACCTCTGTCTCCTGCCAATTTAAAGCTGTGAGTAATTTCAGAATTTTTGAGATGCTGCTTAAGTCAGAGGGGTAAAGAACTCAATGAAAATTTCTTTAGAGAACGCAGACTTTTAGAATGGACGGGTAACTAATGGACTAGCCCCTTGGGTGTGCTCTTACTTTCTTCTCCTCGACCTTTCTTCCTCGAGGCCTATGCAAAGGGAAAAGGGGAGAGAAAAGTCAGAAAAACTCACTGGAGGGGGTGAATATGAAGGATATACACACTGATGTCTGTGCAAAAGTGCACATGCTTGCCATTTATGTGAAGCAGCAAACAAAAACACAAAGATTTGCTGGACTAACCCACATTCTTAGAGATGGAATTCCCTGGATGAATCACTCACTAACAACGGCCTGCAAATAGTCTTCCAGATCAAAAGGTGCCTTTGCTTCTGAATGACTGTGAAAGACAGGTTGGGTTGTGGGGCACAAAATGCCCCAGCCCATGCTGTAAATGGCCTCTGCTTTGCTAGAAGGCAGATGTCTGTAATCCCTGAGTTTCTTTGGATGAGAAGCACACCTAGGAGGACAAACCAGGAGTCTCACCTGCACACAAGGATACTAATAAACCCACAAGAAAGGCATGAGACCAAGGAGGATTTTAAATTCAACATTGTACAAATTCAACAAGTCCTCCTCTCTGGTTAGTTGTTGTTATTGTTGTTGTTAGGTGCCGTGGAGTCAGTATCTGACTCATAGTGACCCTCATAGGGTTTTCAAAGGCTAACTGTTTCAGGATTGCCTTGGGAGTGGATTGCCATGTCCTTCTCCCATTTTTGCGGTGCTGGGAATTGAACTCGGGACCTCAGAGACTGCAGCACAGTGCTCTACCAACTGAGCTAAATCCTAGCCCTTCTCTGGTTAGTAGGATGAGTAAATTGTGTTTGCTGGCTTCACTTTGTTGTTAGGTGCCGTCCAGTCAGGTCTGACTCATAGTGACCCTATGTACAACAGAATAAAACACTCCCTGACAATGTCCCATGCCCAACACTGTCAGTGCTCTTCTGCTATTCATGGGGTTTTCAATGGCTGATTGCTTCGGGAGTGGGCTGCCAGGTCCTTTTCCCATTTTTGCAGTGCTGCGGATCAAACCCAGGGCCTCAGAGTGGGCAAAGCAATACTACCAACTGAGCTAAACCCCAACTCATGGCTTCAATTTACCTACATGTTTATTAACTTTTCAAAAGCCCTTGGTAACACTTCACAAAAGTTTTAGGACAGACATCTGAGGCAGTGTGTCTGAGGAGAACAAAGTAGGAGCCCTATACTGACAAGAAAAAGACAAATCTGTACTGAAATCCTTCTTTAACATTTCTGGGAGGTGAAATCCCAAGCTGAATGGGGTAGACTTCATATTTCAGAAGTGAATTAGAAATAGACAATAAATTTTACAGAATCATAAGTCTAATATTAAAAAAACAACAACAACACTAAGGTAAGGTCATATTTTCTAGTCTCCCTATTTTGCAGAAGGGGAATGCTGAGGTCCCAAGCAATCCTGAAACAATCAGCCATTGAAGACCCTACGAGGGTCACTGTGAGTTGGACCCCACTCCATGGCATCTAACAACAACAAGAGAGGTAGTACAAAATCTTGAGTAGACCTGCTAGTTAGTGGCAAAGCTGAAAAATGGACTCCTGGTCTCCCAGGTTCCATGAGTGACCATGACTGCCCTGGTCACTCATGGCAAGGCTGATCCTGGCAAATAAGAGGGTCCTTAAGCTTGTCACTTTGGGATAATCAAATGTGGTATACCCCCTATGGAGGCAAATCAGTACATGAGCTCCGTCATCTTTCTTGGCCCATTATCTTCCCCATCCATCTGACAAAAGCACACAATGCAGAGGCCCCAAAGATTTGAGGAACAGAAAACTTTATCTTATCAGTTGCTTGAAAAAAAAAACCCTGTCATTTGATCTGTTTATGGAAACCCAGCCCTGCTGAGCTCAAGCATTTGCTGTGAGGCAGACAGAGCTAAATTATTTGGGGTCTGTTTTTCTGCAGCCCTAGGTTCAGAGCTCAGGCTCATTTTCACTGCTGAGGGACCAGTGACTTGGGCTTCCATGTATGCTAAGAAGGAATCACCTGTGTCCTTCATTAGGGCTGTTGTGGGTTCCTGCTTCATCTGCTTGAGTTGAGATTAATAAATACTTTGCTTAAATTGAAAGTGAATACTTTCTCCCCCATTAAAAAAATCAAAGCAATAGTCGGTTCCTTCTATTTCTGTGGGCTGTCATTTAATGTGGTGGGACAGAAAGAGGCCCTTGACCCATACAGACTGCTGTTATCTTGGTTCAGGATCCACCTTTCAACCTTTGGGGGAAGCCTAGAAAGTGCTGGGAGCAGTGAGTGGACCTTTTCCTACAGCTCACAGCCCTCCTCTGTAAAGAGCTCAGGCTATTCTTTCCACTCATTTACAACAGGCTCGTTAGTGAGAAATTCCCAGAAAGTGAAGTTAGCTTGAACTTTCTGATCTGAATGCACAGAACATTCTGTCAGGCTCCAGGAGACAATGTAAATCAGAACGTCATTAAACACAGAGCAGCTGATACTAATTCCTTCCCAGGCTGCGCCTTCCCTGCTCCAAGCTGTAATGGGGTAGCAGGCAGTCTTGCTGCCTCTTAAGAACACCTGCACTTAACGTTCCTTCTTAGCAGAGTGTGTGCTGCAAGTGGGACTTGCTCTCCATCAGTTCCTTGGGGAGATGCACTGAAGCAGAGAATACACTTTTAATTTAATGGGAAAGACAAAAAAAAAAAAAAAAAAAGTAAGGGTAGTTGCTCAAAACCCCGCAACTCAGACCCGGACGAAATGGTCCACAAGGAGGGCCATGCCATGCCAAGAATGACAGAGGGGAAGGAGACCATGCTGCTGCCACTCGCCTGTTGCCCAGAACAGAATGTTAGCCAGGAAACCTCATCAGAGACGGTCTTATTTAAGTGGCAATACGTGACTCAAAATCAACAAGTGCCAGGCTGCAGGTGCAGGCACTCCATACCCAGGCCCCTTCCCTCTGCCCTGCGCACTTACCTGCGATTCCTTGCAAGAGCCCACAGACATTGAAAATGCTTTTCTTCATGATGCTCTGCACACACATAGTAAAGACGGACACCAAGGCCACTATGCAGAGAATGAAGATCCCCACGGCCAGGAAAATAGCAGTGGCCTGCCAGAAGCCGCTGGCGATCTCGCTGAAGCTCTCGGCATAGGGCCCGCACAGCGTGTCCCGCGGGACGTGCTGCACGCCCGGGTTGCGGATGCAGCGCGCGTAGATGCCCAGGGTGGGGTGGTAGGGTTCCGACGGGCCCCCGCCCGCGCCTGCCTGCTCGGCGCCGCTGCGGCTCTTGGCTTTCCCGATCAGCCAGTCAGCGCTCATGAAGGCAATGAGCTCTGCAAAGGCCACCACAATACTCAGGAGAGTCCAGAGCATCGAGCGGCAGGTGACAATGACATGACACATATTGATGTTCACGGTGGGAAGAGACAGGAGTCCACAGGATCAATAAAGAACGCCAGCCGGAGGGGAGGTAGGCAGCTCAGGCGGCCTGGGAAGGAAGGCTCGGCAGCGGTCGTTCAGCTCGGCGGCCGGCGGCAGCAGCGTGGTCTCGGGCGGGCGGCATTCAAGCCGCTCCACACAGCGTCCCGTCTCCAGCGGCGGCGCCCGCGGCGGCCTCACCTACAGCCGGGAAGAGAGCGGAGGGCGTGAGCGGCTCTCCAGGCCCCGCCCCGCGCCACGCCCACACCCGGGGCTGGTGCCAGTACCACGCCTGCCACCTTCCCGCCTCTGCTCGCGCCGTGTCCCGGCTCTGCGCGCGGCACGGCGCCAGGCGAGCCAACGCGACCCGGTCGGAGCCGGCGTGCCGGGCGGTCTGGGGGCACTCGCTGGCTGTGTTTGTTTCCACTTCTCCCTGCCCCACACTCAAAATAGCTGGCAGTGGTGACTGTCAGGGGCACCACAGCCAGACTCGAGAGGCGATCCCTGCACGCTCTACAGGGGACACAGCCCCAGCAGTCAACTCTTGGGACCTGGTTCCTGCTCCCAAGGCAGGCAGCATAGGGCTCCAGATCTGGGCTTGACTGTCAGAATGTCTAGCTACGTTTTCTAAAGCTTGAAAGCTTTGGCTGCTCCTCTGATATTAGTTAGATAAATTAAGTTTTCAGAAACTTGTGCCAAAAGCCTTTGCTCAACAGGAGAAACATCCAACAACCGCCTGGAAATCAAATGACTAACAGAGACACAGAGTATTTGCTTCCTAAATAGATGAAAATGTAAAAGGAAACAATCCCATGAGAAAGAATAAACAAAACATCACTACTCAAACTTTATTTTTCATCCATCTCTCACATTTTAGGCAAAATATACTAATTAAAGAAAAAAACTCAGAGTTACTTGGGAAAATTATTCAAAACACAAGCATTAATTCCTATTAAATAAGTATCATTACAACTGAATCCACTTGTTGACTACAGAAACTTGTCCATGAGGAATGCATCTCTTGAATTGTCCCAATTCATCCCATGGGCTTCAGCTCACCCCAGGTCTGGAACTCAACATGCCCATTGTTTTTGGTTTCACAGAGGACTCATTCTGCTCCTGAAGACAAATGACTTCATTACCAGAGGACTTTGCCCCAGTGGCTCAACCCTCCTTCAGAGGAGCCTGAACCCTGAATTAGAGGTTGGCAGTGCTGGTCTGCACACCCCTTCTCTGCCCCTTCTCTAAGGTCAAGCAGGATCAAGCAGCTCACATCTAACATCTGGGCATAGGGCCCTGCTCTGAATGATTGGATCTCATTAACTGAGGTCATGTCAACTCCAAGAGAACTACAAAGAGCCCCCTTGGCATGCTGGGCTTGGTGAGCCAGGGAGTTACGCAAGAGGGAGGGAAGTAGGGAAATAAGGAAGCCCAGTGTCAAAGCTTAAGATGGCTGTCCTACACCCCCACCAGCTCTCATCCTAGTGAGCAGGGCCTCTACTTATCTCATGAAACACGATGTTTTAAAAACCTTCACATCACTGTTCTTAAACAAGACACCATTTTGAGGACACGAATAGCATAATACTGAGAACAGACATTTAACTGCCAGAGCATGCGCCTGTAATGAGGCTGTGCTGAACCCTGGGTGAGGGAAAAGGGGTGTGTTCCACTGAGAAAGTATGGGAGTCCCTCAAATCTGGATTCTAAAACCAGCTCCACCACCGCCTGACTATGTGGACATATAACATCTCAGAGCTTCCCCATCTGCCACCTACATGAAGACAGTAGGGTACCCCTACCTCACAAGAGAGCTGTAAGGAATAAAGAGGAGCCTGTTACAGCACCCTGCACCATATCTGACATAGTAAGTGCTCAATAAGCATCAACTCCCTTTCCTTAGTACCTTCCCCCTCTTGTTAATCCCACTGTTCTCACAAGAACTAAACCAAGGGAGGCACTAGGCAGGCACCACTGCACACAGTGAGACAAAGAATGAGCACAGGGTACTTAGAGATGGATAAGGTGGTCACTCTGTCTAAGCTTTCCTGGTTGGCTTTGAGAGCAAGGTCCTGGTCATGCTTCCTGCTTCCTCACAGCCTGACCCAGCTGCCAAACTCAACTGATGAAAATAGGTTAGCAATAGCCAGGAGCTAGAGTGCACACCTGTCATCCTAGCAAGAGGCTGACGAAGGAGGTTTGTGAGTTTGAGGCCAGAAGCAGCCTGAACAATTCAGGAGATCTTGTCTCAAAAAAATTTTTTAAAGGGGGTCTTGGGGTGTGGCTCAGTGATAGAGCACTTGCATAGTATGTATGAGACCCTGGGTTCAACGCCCCAGCATTCCAAAAATAAAATAAAATAAAGTATTAGCATTAAGCAGCTGGGCGCGGTGCCGCATGCCTGTAATCCTAGTGGCTCAGGAGGCGGAGGCCAGAGGATTGCAAGTTCAAGACCAGAGGCAGTCTGTGTAACTTAGCGAAACCCTGTCTCAAAAAGTAAAAAAAAAAAGAAAAAGAAAAAGAAAAAAAAGGCTGGGGGCACAGCTCAGTGGTCCAGCACTTGCAAAGCATGCAGGCCTGAGGCCCTGGGTTCAACCCCCACTACCACCAAAAAAAAAAAAAAAAAAAAAAATTAGCATTAAGCTAGAACTACTTCCACTCACTTTCTCACCTCCTCCCAATTTATTACAAAATAGAAAAGTTTTTTGAGAAAGCGATCATAATACAAAAGCACTTTGTTATTGTTAGGTGCCGTCAAGTCAGTATCCCACTCATAGCAACCCTATGTACAACAGGTGAAACACCATTGTTAGTGCTTCTCTCCTGTTCATAGGGTTTTCAATGGTAGATTGATTTTTGGGAGTGAGTTGACAGGTCCTCCTCCCAAACCTACAGTATCTGGTGTTCCCCGGCAGTCTGCCATCCAGGTAGTAACCAGGCCCAACCCTGTTTAGCTTCTAAGATCCGATGGGATCGGAATCCATAGTGCTACAGCTGCAGACAAAAAAGCACTTTAGAGATTGTTTATAATGAAAATGATCATTCTAGATGAGAAAAGGAAATGAGCCAGCATGACCCTCTGGAGTCCCTGAGAGGCCACACCTGACCAGCAGGCTCATGAGCACTTTGAACCAATAGGTGGCAAGCCCAGCCTGTTTGGAGAAACAGAGGCCTGTGTTGAGCCTCCCCATTTGATTAGAAAACCAATTTGCTATTATGCCAGCCTACCTCCATCCCTATCCCTCTTCCATTTAAGGATATTTTTCAATGTGAATATACGTATCTGTTCCCTTGCTGAACTCCAGGATTCTGCTACAACCTCTCAGATGATTTGTATTTTAATGACTATGCCAGTGTCCACTGTCCTGGCCAGCAAGTTCTGCTCAGAGTCAGGAGTGTGATTAGGTTGCAATTTCCAAAGAGAAAGGCTGTAAAATTTCAGGAGCAGGGAAGATGGGGCCTATGAGCTTAGAAAAATGATCAGTGCCAAATTTAAGGCAGCATTATTTAAAGAACCACTGCTGAAGCTCAGAAAATATGGCTCTCTCTCCATTTGTGGTAAGATGCACCCCCCCGCCCCCCATTCAAGTTTTCATGTCCACACCAGAATGGCTGGGAAGAGGACTCCATTCTTTTCTGTTCTAAACCAAGAGATAAGATGCTTTGGTCTCCCTTGCAAGTTTGCTAACTACTGCTATCAGAGGACAGCCAGGTATACAAAGCTGACTAAGTAAGCTGCTGCTTCCTGGGGCTCCATGCAAAGTTCTCAGGGTGTTGGGACAAAGAAAAATCTGGAAACACAGCAGGGAGCTTCTCCACTGGGCTGTGCTCTGTGAAGTGTCCTGGTTTGGCCAGGTGCACAGAAAGGCAGGCACCTGCTGAGACAACATCCCTATCAAAGGGGAAATAGATCTTCATTATAGATCCTTGTTAACTGCAGGGACACCTGGCACAGTGCTCCTCAGCAGGGACACTCATGCTATTAACTGTAACTCCTGCTCCAACACAGCAGCATAATGCCTACTCTCCATGGGCCACTAATACAGTTCCCCTCTAGGATACCTGCTTCATTATCACATCCCTGATGATGGCAGACAGCCCTCTGACGTTAGAAAATAATGCTACAATTGTCACAAAAGTCCTTAACATAAAGCCTCTTATCAAATAACTTTTAAAAAAAAACAAATGAGAATTCCACAGAAACCCACAATACTGTAGCTAGAATGGAGAGCACAGAGGAGTTTGTAGTTGCAGTCAGTTGCATACTGTATATACTGCTCACAAAGGCCTAATTATGAGCTGGGCGCGGTGGTGCACACCTGTAATCCCAGCGGCTCAGGAGGCGGAGACAGGAGGATTGCAAGTTCGAGACCAGGGGCAGTCTGCGTAATTTGGCGAGACCCTGTCTCAAAAAGTAAAAAAAATGGGCTAAGGGTGCAGCTCAGTGGTCCAGCACTTGCAAAGCATGCAAGCACAAGGCCCTGGGTTCAACCCCCAGTACAACAACAACAACAAAAAAGCCGTAATTATACAAGAAGGGTGATGGTACTGAGCAGAGCTGAGCTGGGGTTTCTAACTTACATCACAGGGTCCATCTTTGCAGCTTCTGATGGTCAGTTACAAGAGAAAAAAGTGCATGTGAAGTCAGAACCAGGCGGTGCCAGCTGGCCAGATTACCTGGATTACTGGAACAGACACCCAGGAGCAAAGGTCACCTCTACCTAGAGGGTGGAGTGAAACTAGAAAGATGTCAATCAGTGCTCTACCACAAAGCCCACACTGGCCAGCGGGAGACAAGTGGCAGACCCAGGGAAAGAGCCAGGACAAAGGATGTTTTCAAAAACACTACCTTGCTTACTCACCTTGGGTCTGTTTTTCACCTTCACTATGAAAATTTCAAACACAAATAGAAGTCAACAAGAATAAACACCAAGCATATATATACACCCAGCTTCAAGCATGTGCTAACACTTTCTCCTATCTAGTCCACTGATCTAGAGCATACACACAAGTTTTTTTTTCTGAACCATTTGAAAATGAGTAGATGTCATAACACTTCATTCTTAAATGTTTTAACATACTCCTTCTTACATAGCCACAATACTCCTCCCTACATAGCCACAATAAAATTAACACACCCAAGAAAAGTAACAATAATCACTTCTGTCTAATGTCTTGTACATACTCAAATTTCCCTACTCCCACTTCATTTTTATAGTCTTTTTTTTTTTTTCTTAAACGTTGACTCAATCAAGGGTCATGCATTGCATCTGGTTAGTTTTGAGACGAGAATAATCCTGCCTTCCTAAACTACTCCACTCACCCCCACTGTTTCCCTGATACTGACTACTGGAAGATCTGAAGCCTATTATCCTCGATTTGTCCATTTCTTTATGAAGTCACTTAAACTCACAGGAATGGAAAGTTAACTCTAAAAGCAGTTTGACTCAGCTTCAACACGTTTTGTGAAAATCCTTTGTAGGTGATCCTGTGTAATTCCTACTGCATCTTTGGGAAGAACATTATTGGTATTACACTGCAGAAGCAAAACCACTTTATACGTATATGAGCGCGCGCGCGCGCACACACACGTTCTCACACCTCCATGCCCAGGGTTCTCTCCAGGCTGGAAGAGTCAGAACCGGTGGAGAGTAAGCAGAAGGCTGGCCTAGGCACCCTCTGTACATTTGAAGAGCCCTGTTGGTAGATTCTGATGCCACAGTTGAGAAGTCCTATTGTAGGTGTCTCCATTTTGAACCTAATGAGAAATGTGTGCTGTATTTCTTTGAAGGGGACTATGTTTCATATGTAACCTATGAAAATATAAAAAGATCTGCAAAAAGATACAACCTCAAACGGATGTACTCCTGCCTGGGAATTCACCGAATCAAAGAGTACAGGTTACAGAGAGAAACGCTTTTGTGTGATCTGGAAGGGCACAATTTAACAATAGCCTGGAGGCCACAGCACTTCTTCTAACTCCACAGCTTCCTCTGGCAAAGGACAAAGCTGACCTCCTCTGACACTGCTCTCTGCCCACCACTCCTGGCCTCAGTGTGGGGCAGCAGGTACCAGGCAACACCCTGCTGAGAAAGGGCATGAAGCTGCTTGAGTGGGGACAGCACAGTGCTTTCACAGCTTCGTAAACAGACCTAATATCAAATCTCAGCTCCACCACTAAATAGCTCCGTCCTTGGACAAACCAATTATATTTAGCCTCTGCCTCCTCATCTTCAAAATAAGCAGAACAGCATGTTGCCCACAAGGCTGCTGGGAGGAGTGAGGTGTGAGTGTTTGTACCATGCTCAGCACAACAATGTTCAGTCTACGTTAGCTGTTACTCATTACTACCATATGATTACTGTAGCACCAAGTTTGTGGTACAGGAAGCACTTAAAAGTATCAGCTTCAGGGTGGAGGTTTCTGGGCTTGTTTGTGAGCAGCACTTTCTTTTTATCTGACATCCTAGTGAGGCTGCGGTGGCTCCCAAACCTCTTCAAGTTTTGGGATGCCATTCAAGAATGATAAGAAAGATGCCAGAAAGTCAGCCAAGACAGACAAGAACCCAGTGAATAAATCTGGGGGCAGGGCCAAAAGGAGTGGTTTGGAGTCAAAGGTCAAGACAGGCTCAGTAACCGAGTCTTATCTGATGAAGCTACTCAGGACAAACTCTAAGGAAGTTCCCAAGTACACACTCCTAACTCCAGCTGTGGTCTCTGTCAGACTGAAGAATCACAGGTTCCTGGCCTGGGCAGCCCTTCAGGAGTTTCTTCATAAAGGATTTATCACACTGGTTCCAAAACACAGAGCTTAAGCAATTTACACCAGAAACACCAAAGATGGAGATGTACTAGCTGCTGGTAAAGGTGCATGAGTAGGACTAACCAGCTGTAAATCTAGGAGAATAAAATTTCACTGAATTAAAACAAAGAGTTCCAATTATTAATAAATTTCCTATGCTGATCCATGGGCCCCAAATAATCAGCATGCCTCTGAGCAGACTGTATTTTGCTCCCACATCACCGGCAGCTTCTTGGCATGCCTCTATCTGCATAAGGACCATCTCCCTCCTGTGTGAGTCTCCCACAGGCTGGGTGAGGCTGCCTCCATTTGGGGCCCTCTGCAAGCAGGCGAGGATTGGGTAAAGTAGAATGGGTGTGCTTTTGCTACTAAAAGTGGGAAAGACCCTCTAGAGCTCTGCTTCTTAAAGTGCGCTCCCTGGAGCACACTCCATCTCCTAGAGGAGGACATGGGCTACCTGTTTAAAAAGTTTAAGTTCCTGGACCCCACTCACTGAGGAAAACCTTGTGGAGGTGTGGCAGAACCCACCTCTCTAACAAGCTCCCAGAATATTCTTTCACAGCAAAGCAGAGGCAATTTGGAGGAGGCTGAAGAAAAGAGGCAAAAGGGGACATGGCCCAGCTTGGTCAGGACAGGGCCTGCAGCCAACCGCCTGTCTTCTGTAGAGCTCAGGAAGCATCCCAAGGGATTCTGTAGTGAGAGCAGCTGCTCACCAGCTAATCCTTGGGCAGCATGAATGAGCTTGCCAAATATTTAGGTCCCTGTCTTCACAGCAGAAATGCCGCCTTCAGAACCAAAAGAACAGTGCTGGTACAAAATGCAAATCACCTTGCATGAGTTGTTTTTGTCTTTTTAAATCACCAACCCGAGGAGGTTTTGCAAACTCTCATTCTGGCCACCTCTTAAAATACACTGACTACAGGAGTACAGACACCCTGACTTTGTTGATGAGAAGGGTCCAAATGCGCTAAGTGTATTATTCTTTGAGTTATAGTCTAAACATGTTCAATGCTTCCTGCTTTACCCAGTGTCTTTTCCTCAGCCCGTATGACAAGCCCTCTTCTTCCCACCTATGACTCTGCTAGGAAGACGGTGAAGCTGGGCTTCTCAGCGGGATGACTGTGCCGTCCACCTGGCACCCTGCAGGGCCATGTGCCAATGTCTGGAAGTATTGCTGGTTGTCACAGCTTTAGGGGGACGAAGGTTTGTGCCACTTATATCTCGTGGGCCAAAGATGTTGCTAAACATCCAACAATGCTCAGGACAGCCACCATAACAGAATAGTTAGTCCTGCCCAAATGTCAGTACTGTGGATGTCAAGAAACCCTGCTCTGGAGACTTTCCACAGAGAGTAGTTTTAAATACGCAGGTGCAACTTAAAACAGATTTCTAAAATCTTTACATCGGAAAAAGGTCTATTCTGATGAGTATGCCATGTTCCGTAATCTGGAGAAACATTCATAATATTTACTATATTCAATAAGTTTTTTAGCTGCTTTTCTGAGGTTTTTAAAGGTCCAAGGTAGTCTGCATGTTTGAGACAACAGAGGGGCAGAGCTGTGGAGCCCACCTTGCTAGAATGGACAACAAGAATAGTACTGTGGGTCTTGCCTCTCCTGGGATGCTGGGAAGATTCCCTGAACTCACCTTTGGTTCCTAGTAATTGCCATTCTGCACGTGACAAAATGGAGTGCCCCAAACCAGGCGTGGCACACTCCTATAATCCCAGCACTCGGGCAGCTGAGGCAGAAAGATCTCAAATTCAGGGTAAGTCTGGGCTACACAGCAACACTTTGCCTCAAAAGCCAAGACCAAAACAAAACATATCAAAAAATGGAGCTCTCCACTTATTCAGACAAGGATTTCCTATACGGTTGGCTTTCTTTACCTGGACTTTGCCTCAGCATACTGCAAGCTAGGAGCTGGATGGGCCACTCAGTGTATGCCTTGCACACTCCAAACATTAAGATTGACAGAGTAGTGATTTTCCTGCACTCTGACCCTCCTGAGCCCACCTGACTCCCCTCTATAAGATGCATCCTTTTCCTGTTGAACCAGGTGGCCGCTTCAGCTGCCTGGTACCCCCTCTCTCCAATAGCACCTGAATGAGCCTCTTGTTCCTGGGCATTGAACACACCAGGTACTCCCCTGACTTCCTCTTTGTCCACTTTGTTCTTTAATCCTCCAGGCCTGACCAGCCCACACCTCTTTCTGGATGCCTACCATTCCAGCCTCATATGTGCTCAGTCTGCTTCCTGAGCACCCATTTCTACTGAGTCCATTTCCCATTGCCACCCAGGGCAACGGCAGCCATGGATAGATAGCAGATCCATTAGTCTGGTCCTGTTTTCTTTCTTTCTTTTTCTTTTTTCTTTTTTTTTTTTTTTTAAGGTACTTGGAGTTGAACCCAGGGCCTCGCAATTGCATGCTTTACAAGTGCTGGTCCACTGAGCTGCACCTGCAACCCATTTTTTTTTTTTTTTAACTTTTTGAGACAGGCTCTTGCTAAATTATGCAGACTGCCTCTGGTCTCACACTTGCAATCCTCCTGTCTCTGCCTCCTGAGCCGCTGGGATTACAGGTGTTCACCACCATGCCGGGCTGTCTGGTACTGTTTTCTAAAGGACCCATTCTTTAAGATTTCTGAAGCCCACTTTCATATTTTATACTTATTCCCCATTACTACAAATGTCCTCCTCTAACACTCTCCAGGGGGTGTGTCTGTTGGAAGGAAGGATGGAGCAAAGTGGCTATGCCTGCCTTGGCCAGGGTCACCATGCCTATACCTGTGCCTCTGTGGGGCAAAAGCTTTCCTGGTTTGTTTAAATGAAATGAAAACTTGAATTCCAAGAGTTGACTCCTTATGTCACTGCTTTATATAATTTTAAACAAAAAAGGCATTTTCGAGTTCATAATGAATTCTGTGACTTCAGTCAAGATGTAAGTTGTAAAGTGAGCTTGTGAGTCTTTTCAGGATCAGTAGGATAGTAGAGTTTTAGGTCAGCAGGATGGAAAATAAAGAACTTATAAATATCAAGATATACAACCTGGAGCTGGGCACGGGTGTGCATGCCTGTAATCCCAGTGACTCAGGAGGCAGAGGCAGGAGGATTGCAAGTTTGAGACCAGAGGCAGTCTGTGTAGTTTAGCAAGACCCTGTCTCAAAAAGTAAAAAATGGGCTGGAGGTGCAGCTCAGTGGTCCAGCACTTGCAAAGCATGCAAGTGTGAGGCCCTGTGTTCGGCACCCAGTACCGCAAAAAAAAAAAAAAAAAATTAAATTAAATTAAATTTAAAAAAAAATATATATATATATACATTGTTGTTGTTGTTGTTAGGTGCCATCGAGTCGGTATCTGACTCATAGCGACCCTCACAGAGTTTTCAATGGCTGAGTGCTTCGGGATTGCCTTGGGAGTGGATTGCCAGGCCCTTCTCCCATTTTTGCGGTGCTGGGAATTGAACTTGGGGCCTCAGAGACTGCAGCGCAGCGCTCTACCCACTGAACTAAATCCCAGCCCCATATTTATGTGTGTGTGTGTGTGTGTGTGTGTGTATATATACATATATGTATATATCCTCCTCCTTGGACTCCCCCAGTATTGTGGAGGGGACACTTCTCATGATTCTGTTCAGTGACTCATCTCTGAGGATAAATAAGCCGTAGAGAAAGGGCTACTGGCTCATCCAAGGGGACAGCTGGGCACCTCTCTGCACACAGGGAACACTGCCATTCATTCTCCCAGCAACTGCAGGCTTTCTAGCCCCTTCTGTACCGAGGCAGAAAGAACTGCTGCTTGTCCACCTCCCAACAGCTTAACAAGCCCCAAGCATGATAAATAGAGAGGATTATTGCACCTGTTATTTCTGAGTCTCTCACACAATCCCATGAAGCACCAGAAAACCCAAGGATCAACTAGAACAAGAGCCGTGTCCTATCTGGAAGCCTCTGGGAAAGCTCTCGTGGAAGATAGTGTCAATGTTTTAATATTTCTTGTCCCTCTTTGGAAGAGGGCTCAATTTTTCCACTCTGTTGCCATCAAGCCCCACCATGGGACTTGCTTCAGCCCAATGCGATTAGAAGTGACGTGGCGAGTTCTGAGCAGCAACTCATGAGTTCTCCTTTCCTTTTGTGATGACAACTGAAAATTCCTAGAGACACCTCCATCACCCATGACCCTGACAACATGAAGCAGAAGTGCTGCCACCTTTGGTAGATGTGCAATGGGGACAAAATCCAAGCCTCTGCCATTGCCAGTGCTGGGATCCTACAGTGACTGCACAAGTCACCTCCTTCAAGGACTGGTGCTCCTGGCTGGGTGGGGAAGGCCTGCCCACACTGCCTCTCTTTGGAGTCAGGTTAAATTCAATGCCTCCATCCTCTCCCACACACATGGGAAAATTTGAAATTAGAAATAATAAAGGTCATCTAGTGAGACGCAAAGCTCAGCCAACTCCCTCAGAAGTACGCAGCATACAATTCAAGTTGGTAAACTGCTACAATGAGAAATTTGCTCTTAAATGTTCACCATATCCTTAATGAACAGAAGTACTAGGAAAGAAGAAGATTCTATTTCAAGTAAATGAGGACCTCAGAAGCATCTCCCCAAGTCCAGCTTGAAGAATCACTTCCCACATCACGTGTGTCCAAGGACTCTTACCAGAGTCTCCTCTCAGTCAGAGTGGCTGCGGCTGGCCTCTCTCTGCTTCTCCTCCTTCTGCCCATAGCTCTCCTGCCAGCTACCAAAGGGGTAGCCCAGGCCACCTCCTGCTGCTGGTGTGAGGGCTGCAGCCAGGGCATCTGCTTCTAGCAGCCAGAGGAAATGCCCTCTGGGCTCTATCTGAGGGGAAGGCTCACCCAAAAGGGCGGCTCAGAAAAAACCTCAAGGACTCGGTGGTCCGAGGTGTCCACACAGAATGAAAGAGCAGAATGTTCCAGAGGCTTGTCTCTAATCTCCATCAGACCAGACCTTTCCAAGGCTGACTAACAGAGGTGGGGCAGAAGGCATGGAGGGGAGCAGCAATGACAACCAAGTCCCCAGACCTCTGGCTTCAGAACAAGCCAGCCAGGAAGCCAGGCTTCAAAGCTCTGAGGGGAGCGGGACAAGCTGAGGCACACGTGGCTCCAGGTAGAACCAGTGAGTCACAGAGACAGAAACAGCCATAGCCACACTTTGCATTTTCCAGGGCACCTCCATCATGAAATCATAGTATTTCCTTCTGGGAATATGATCATTTCAGAGATGAGCGAGAGCAATGTGGCAGGAGGGTGGAAACTGTTGGCTTCCATGACAAGATTTTCATCAGCTCATGAGACTACCTGGCACTGGAAACATGTTTTAATTTAGGTATTGCCTCCTCTGAAACTGAGTCCGCAAAAAAACAACCAAACAATAATAACAACAAAAAAACAGCAACATGGTATCATTTTATTAACTCAAAATTGGTAGTTTACAAAAATGTTGATCTGGAAACATACATCATTGGTGTTAGGTGCTGTCGAATTGGGTCTGACACATAGTGACCCTATGTACAACAGAACGAAATACTACCTGCCACTGTGCCATGCCCAGTACTATTGTCAGTGCTTCTCTGCTATTCACATGGTTTTCAATGGTTGATTGGGGAGTGGGCTGCCAGGTCCTTCTCCCAAGCCTATAGCACCAGGTACTCCCAGGTAGTCTCCCACCAAATGATTAACCAGGCTTAACTCTGATTAGCTTCTGAGATCAGATGGGATGGAATGTCAGGGTGATATGGCTATAGACTGGAAACATACATAGGTAGTAAAAAACAGCAAAAACATCTTCTTTTGTTGTACCTCCACTGGCCTGACACCCAATGCATCAGTGCTACCAACAGAAGAAAGCAGGAGTGTTTAATGTGCAGGCTAGCCTTAGTGCCCTAGCCCCAGGCAGCCAAGAATTTTGGTGACAGGTGTGAACAACAGTATAGCAGAAGCCAGGAGTGGTGGCACATGCCTGTTATCCCAGCACTTTGGAGGTGGAAGGAGGAAGACTGTGGTTTGAGACCCTGTCCCAAAAGAAGTGCATCAGAAACCTTCCAAAGTGGCCAAGGAAACAGTCTAGCTGCCTGACCTGAAGAGAGGGAGCCTCATGCCTGCCAGCTGAAACACCAACCTAGCAACTTCCTGAAGGGCAGAGGCAGCTCACCATATAGCAATGACCTTCCCCCAGGGTCTCATTTAAACAAATACTCCAAGCACATCTCAAAGCAACCAGCCTTAAGTGGGCTTATGTGCAAAACTATCAGTGGAGTGACGCATTTCTAATCACACACTCAAAGACAGTATCAGCGACCGGGCCCAACAATGTCAGACATCTTACATCATTAAGCCCTCAGAGCCTAATTCGGGATTGATCCAGGCTGAAGACAATGCTCGTGGTTACTAACCTTTTCTTTTTAAACCTTTTACAATCTCACTGAGGTCACTTCTGTTTCTATCCAGTATGACAAAGCAGTAGTGGAATTTTAGAAAAAGAAAGAAAGAAACATTCCTGGAATGACTTAAAGCAAAGGGCCAAAGTCTAGCATAGGCTCTATTTCCACTAGTAGGAGCATCACTAAAATGGTCCCTGTTTTATCTTACTCCACTCACATGGAGGCTTTTCACAACCAAAGACAAAAGCTGCAGCCTCAGGTCTGAACAGCCCTGCCGTATGTGTCCCATTCCTGAAAGCCAGCAAGCTCTGACAAGTATCTGAAAATGGCCTAAGCCTTATGGATTGAACACATGTGCACTAAAGAACAAAATGTACATGGCAGATGTTCACAAACAAGGCTTGTGTGTTTTTATTTAGGTATTGAAAATCTCCTCTCTCTAATGGCTCATTCTTCTCTAAGATTTAAGATCCATAAAGTATCCCGTGACTAGGAATACACACATTTACTTACGTTCAAGATTAAAATTTTAAACATCTGAATAAAACAGCAGAATAGATTCACAACTATATCTACACAGTATATCTCAGTGATTTCACAGCCTGAGATGTTTCCAGTGTTTTTCAACTTTCCCTCATAAGAATGCCAAATCCAAAACTGTAGACAAGTTTAAACTTTTTTCATTAATTAATTAAAAGAATTCTCCGGATAATTAGGATCCAAATTATGTTTTGAAAGCAAATGGACTTATGTGTAGCTTCCAAAGGGATGCACACTCTTCAGGGAAATGCCAGGTTCAACACATGGCTGCAGCAGCTTCAGGTGCTTGCAAATACAGAACAATCCGCAAGTTCATGCGGCATCTTCGGACCACAGTACCAAGCTGGCCTAAGGACCCAGGACTTCATGACTGGAAGGAGGTGGCTTGGTGTGCATGCCTTCTGGCATCCCAGATGAAGTCACAGCAGGCTCAGCATCCAAGAGGGCCCCAGAAAATCCCTTTTGGGGATTTTGGGAATCCCTGTACTTGTTCACATGATCCACTACCCACTTTCTGAGAACAGGGGCTTCCTATTACAGATTCTACCAACAGTGAGGCATTGTAAGCTGAAAGTTCAACTGGGTGTGTCAGAAGAGGGCAGAAGACCAAGCCACTTCAACACAAAAGCAAAACTGCTGGAAAAGCTTGCTGTAGAAAGAGACACTTCGCAACCCTGTTCCCTGTAGGCCAGCCTGGAGGACTGTGAGCTCTGACAAACAAGGTGGGAAAAGAGGAAGGTGGCCCCTCTCACACAGCCAGGGCTATGGATGCACAGAGCTCCAGTTGGAGGCTCTGTCACCTTGTTCCCCAGCACGAGCCAGGCTGAAGCAGTTGACTCCTGAAGAATCCCCATGGCCCTAAATGAGAGAAAACTGTGAGACAAGAGAACCTGGAGAATCGGCAGAGAAAAGCAGACTGCATTTTGGTTATGTTATAAAAAGAAGCATGTCTTTAGGTGTTCACATGCATTTCCCCAAGGTGGACAGAACTAACAGATTTCATTTCAGCAAACCTTTCACACAGTCCTGATTCCCGTGACCTCAAGAAAAGATATCCACATGTGGCAGCAATGTTCTCTGCATCCTAAGGGCCAACCCCTCTCACAAGTGGGGTGGCTGAAATTCTGTGTCTCCCCATAAAATGCAGCCTGGGCCATGTCTTTGGGGAGAATCTGTGAAGCTAGGGAAGGGTGTACAGGACAGCTCCTGCCCCTCTGGCCCTAGCCTTCGAGGGCAAAGAGCCCACGCAGCAGGGTAGCATCAGGGAGTCAGTCAGCAATCAGATTGTCTAGACTCGAACTTACTCTACCACTGTCTAAATGGTGACCTTGAGCATAGTGGTGCCTTTGATCCTCAGTTTCTGTGTCTATAAAGCTGGGTAAGGATAGAACCCATCACACAGCAAGGTCATGATAATTGACTATGTGAAAACAAGTAACAGACTTAGAAAAGTGCCTAGTACATGTGAGTCCTTCTTGCACATGGACTGTTCTAGCTGGAACAGGATCCAGCCCCCATCCCTCCACCCAGCATACAAATGGCCCCTTCTGGGGTTGTATCTCAGGTAGTCCTTCTGCCATTTAGATCTTCCTGTTCTAGGGCCGCCTGGCCTGCAAGTAATTAGTCTCACCTTCAAACACTACTTTTCCCCATGGAAAAGGAGACATATGGCTGAAAGGATGTAACATGGAATAGCCCTATTCCAATGCTATAAACCAGGTCCTACCATTAACTAGCTTGTGTTTCCAGGCAATAAACTTCATCTATCTCAGGATCATTTCCTTATCTATAAGGAAATGGGTGTGAACAAAATATCTGGCTCCCAAGGATTACAAAATCTGTGCATGGAGAGCCAGGGATAATTCCAGGTACTAATACATAGTAGGGACTGGGATTTAGCTCAGTTGATGGAACGCCACTCTGCATTCTCTGAGGTCCTGAGTTCGATTCCCAGCACCACAAAATTGGGAGAAGGACATGGCAACAATCAGCCATTGAAAACCCTATGAGGGCCACTATGAGTCGGACACGACTCGATGGCACCTAACAACAACAACAACAACAATACATAGTAGGAGTCATTACTATAATTATCACATTGGTCAACATTTTTTTTTTTACTACTTGTCTCCATGAGGCAAAAAATCACCTTCTATTTTAAGCAACCCTGAAGACTGAAGTTTGTCTAATGGCAAAATTATAGATGAGAATGGGGTGGGGTACAGGGCACATGGCAAGAAGTCAGGAAAACAGGAATCCTGTCCTAGGCTCTTGGCTAACTGATGTGTAGCCATACAAGGCTCTTTTAATTATTCTGGCTTCAGTGTCTTGGGTATAAAATGAAGGTGATGAATCTGCTGATCACTTCTGTCACTTTGAGCTCTAAAGCTTCTCATTTCAAGCACATGACCACCTCTTTCCATCTTCTCCCAGGCTCACGACCCGTCAGAGAGCAGGGGGCTCAACAAGACCTGCACCAGGAAAAGGTGGAAAAGAGAGGGAGATCCTGTGGGTTATAGGGAATGTCAAGTACTAAGGCTTGAAGGTAGCAAAAGTGAAGGTCCCATCTGATCACAGAGCTGCACAGACAAGGAGGAAGGCACAGGCATGGATTCCACACAAGGAGCCGTTTGAGAGCCTTGGCCAAAGGGCATAGCTAGACTTGCTCCTTCTTCCAATCTTTCCTTTGTATGGGGCAGGAAAACCCAATTTTAACTACTAGTCTTGAGAATCTAGTATAACAATCCCCACTCAAACTTTTAACTAACAGCTAAAAGTGAGGCTCCCTCTGCTCTTAGTGTCAAAGATAAACCCTGCAATTTAAAGGACCCATGGTCCTATAAAGGGCCCTTCCTTCCTCATACACTTTTGCTTCCTGGTCTAGGTGAATAAAATGCTTGGGATTATGAAGAATTGGAAAGCCATACACCACAGGACATGGTAGAATATGAAGGTTTAGCCTTTTTGAAAAGTATCTATATTTTGGTCTCATATATGTTAAGAAAGGTGCCAACTGATTAACAAATGTGTATACATATGAATCTTTAGTTGAGAAATGACGAATATGGGAGACTCTCTTTAAGTGCTTTAGTTTCAGGCAAAAATCAAAAGTCATATCGCTTCTATTTTAAAACATAAAACCTATGAAACTATCCAATAAAATTAATATTTGCGCCTGTTTATTCTCTGTTCCTTGGAGAATTATTAAAGTCAAGCAGTGCAACTCTCAATGGTTATACATGGCCCCAGAAGGCTGATTTACATCTACCTGGGGGCATATATTTCTGATCAGTATTTTTATTAATGATCTAATAAAATGCTTTGTTATAATCAACCAAATGATTCAAATGATGTTTAAAAGTCCAACATTCCAACCCAATAGCCTGATGATAAAACTGCTGAGCTGATATTAATTTAAACTGATTTTTAATTTTATCTGGCATTATCAGTGAAACTGTGGATAGACTTTAAAAAATTGTTTTTGAAATTTTGGCTAGAATGCTATCAAAGGTAATATTTTCTGAGGTCCAGTAAAAATAGATCTGATGGCAATGATAATCACAGATCACAAAGACCAGGGGTAAGATGTTCTGATAAGACAAATTATTTGTGGTCAGTGATATACTGATACATCCTACACTGGCAAGTGGGTTGCAGGGTTGGGCTGGGAGAATAAAGTCCTCTCAAGAACAAGAAGGACAATTACAACCGCATCCAGTTTGACTCCTAACTTCCTGCCCTTTGCTCTAATCCACCCTTTAGCAGAGGGAGGTGGCCACTCATAAAAGCAAGTGCTAGACCATATTAGGCCTTTGTAATATGTGCAGGAATGAAAACACAGACCTTCTAAAGCTGGCTATGCACAGGGGGTAATAACCTGTTAAATGAATTGTGTACACATCAGACTCCCAGCTCCCACCTTGAGAAACTAAGGGCCCAGACTCCTACAGAAGACAGAGACCACGGATTTCTGAAGCAAGTGTTGAAACTACATCAATTCTGCAAAAAACCTACTAATCATTTTTCCATTAATATTTAATTTTTCCTCTCTTCTCATTAAGCTTCACCCTTTTGAAAATCATGCTCATTAAATAACTACTAAAACTAAAGCACTTAAAGGAATCTCTTATATAGCTTGCCAAGCAGGGGAATTCATATTACTGTGCTTTTGTTGACTCTTATTTGTCATTGTGAGTATCCACAGACAACTCTGAACCACACCCTGAAGTTCTACAGAGGCCAGGTGAGGCAAGCATCTAGGGAACTTAACATCTTGTTCACACTGCAACCGTCCAAGGTACAGAGAATGACGTGGGGGACAATGGGAGGGCACACAAAGATCCTTCTATTGCCTTGGATGAACTGTCATGAAAGCTGAAATCAGGAAATGCACAGATGTAATAGCGATAGAGGCCACTGAGAACCCCAGTGGGTCACTGTGCTAGGGTGAGGCAGGGCAGGGTGGGGCAATACCAAGATAAGG
Source organism: Pedetes capensis (assembly GCA_007922755.1). NCBI lineage: Eukaryota > Metazoa > Chordata > Mammalia > Rodentia > Pedetidae > Pedetes > Pedetes capensis. The sequence goes on from VMDO01002486.1 coordinate 77,940, forward strand.
CTTTCCTGGGAACAAAACACCTGGGAAGTCAACAGATGGCCAATTCAAGTGGGAAAGTTACAGTTGGGAAAAGACTGGAATTTTCTTCCCTCTGGTGACCCTGGATGGCTGCAGGAACATTTCTTTAGGAAAAAAAAAAAAAAAATTGAAAAGGGGTTAGCCACCCTGACAATGCTTACCTTACCTTCAGAGCAAAATAAACCACTGACAATATTTGTGTATGTGTGTACGCGCATGTGCGTGGGTGTGGAAATGGAGGCTGCAAAGGCATATTTGCTAGCTATCTAGCATGATGAATTTTAATCAGATGAATTAAAATTAAATCTATGTTCTCATAGTCCATCTTACCCATTCAAATTCATAGCTCAAAGAATTATTTGTCAACTCTTTATAGTGATTTTCAAGGAACTAGGGTGACCTTTAACTGAGTCTGGCTTTCTGATCTAAATCCTATGAAGAAAGAAATTCCTAGGGCACACTGGAGTTAGGCCTCTGGCTATGGAGCCCACACAGTGTGTTAAGAGGCTGGGGTGATACTTGGCAGGTTTGCTTTGCCCTCATCTGCTGCTGCTGCAAAGGGTGGTAACAGTCCTGGGAAACTGGGGCAAATGGAGCTCATGATCATCCAAAGAAGCAGTTTGCATTTGGTAGAACAGATACATACTACCTTTGGCTCAGGAAAACATAGATGACCCCACCAGGAAAGAGTTTGTGAGTACAAAATGTGATTCCCCAAAAGGAATTTAAACCAACTTTTGCAATGTCTCTTCCCTCTAAATTTTCATTCAATTCTTAACTATGTGAAACCTTTTCAGAAGGAGGAGGCTCCAATGGATGTTACTGAGAAAACAACAAGCTTTCCATTCTACAGAAGGCATTTAATATCTATAGGTACCCTAATGTGCTCATTAGAAATTAAGCAAAGTGGAAGTGATATTTTGATCATTCCGCAGAAACTGCATGGCCAAGTCTGGGAATGAAGTGGTAAACAGATCTCATTTCTGCCACCAGACAGACAGGGTATGACAGACCACATTCACATACCATAAACAGGAACTTCTGAAATTTAGTCATGTACTTGGTTCTGGGCCAGTGCTGAGACACCAAAATGATGGTTCCCCATCCTCAAAAAGGTTATGGACTAGAGGGGTGACACACAAGCCAGCAGGTGTTTACAGCCCAGAGTCTCCAATGCCCTGTTCTGCCTGGGTAGAGAAATAGCAAGTGCTGAACACATGTCCTACTCAGGTGGATGTCATTCTGTGTTAGGAGCTGGGAAGCAAGGGGACCTGGGCAAGGACAGGCATGAGAAGAAAGAGGAGTCCTAATGTGAGGGGCTGGATATGTGTTTAGGATTTTGAATGTTGTCTTATAAATTATGATGGAAGAGACTACAATATTTTCTGCATAAAAGTGACAAGATCAGATTTGCATTTTAGAAATGTCTCTAGGATGCCTGCAAGGATTAGGCAAGAGACAAGAAAGGAAAACCCTGCTGCAAGCGTATCTGAATATGCACATGTGCACACACAGGTTCACAAAGGCACTAGGCAAACAAGGGATCACCAGGTCTGATCCAAGGGGTATCTGAGCCCCAGAGCCATCAATGACCACAGGGAGTATATAAGGGCCTGTGATGCAGGATTGTGATATGTGGAAAGAAAAGGGAACGTCCTGCTGGGGGGCTGGAAGCTGTGTAGTGATCCAGGTGAGGAAGGGTAAATGACCGGTTTGTTGTAGTGGACGGGATGGATTTAGGAAATGTTCAGGAGGGAAAATAAGACTTGAAGACAAACTGCCTGTGGAGGTTATTGGGGAAACAGGAATCAAAGATGATGTTCACATTTCTATGCAACAATTTGAATGTCTCCATTCCCTAGAATAAGCCTATAGGGAAAGGGACATGATGGGCAAGATCCTATTCAAGTAGAAGTTGAGATACCTGTGGACACAGGTCAGGCACTCAAGAGACAGGAACTGTCAGAGTGAGGCAAGCCAGGGGGATGGAGGAGATCAGCAATCTGAGGGTATGCAGTGAGAAGACAAGATGGCCAGGGATGTACCCTGGAGATACCATTACTTAGGACAGGCAAGGAAGAGGAATCTGTCAAGGAGGAGGAGGAAGAGGCCAAGGGGGAAGAATAAGGAGAGAATGGGTCCTGGAAGGACAGGGCAGAGGGGATGGGAGACAATGATTAGCAGAGTCTAATGGCCACCTTGGTATTCATATCCTACAAAATAAACATTTTATGTTAAAAGGAAGCAATGTAATTGATAAGCAGAAACTGAAGGCAATCTCACTGTGGCCTCATATACACTTCAAAATGTTCTATGTTGCATTTTAGCTTGCTTTTCATTTTCCAGGCCCAAGTGTTTAATGGGAAAAAAAAAGTCCCAAGCAATACTTTATCTGAGTAGCCATTTTAATAAATAGGCAGTGCAAGGTCAAGATGAGGAAGAATGGGAACCACACAATGGTGCAGATACTGCTGGGGGCCATGTAGGGGGCTGCGGGGAAGGAAACAAGAGGACAATACACAGATGTCTACATTTTGGCTGCCAGGAGTTCAGACAAACAGGAAGACCTTAAACTTCTCCAACTGGGAACGCTTGGTTTTGTCTGATGAGCAGAGGGGCTGAGCACATGACTGGAACACAAAAACAGAAGGTTGTGATTAAGGCTTCAAGAACTGCTCCACACAAAACCTACATCCAGCCTTCTCTGCAGAAAATGCAAGCCTATATTCTACTCCCATTACACTCTTTGGCCTCACAGCCTCCCCCAGGCTGTTTATGGGGTTTTGGGGGTGCATGTTCTGTGGGGCATATGTGAGAAGCACCCACTCATGGGACCCAAGCAAGGTCCAGACATCAGATTTCACAATTCTAAAATTTCCTGCTGACATCTAAAAGAGAATTAATGTATATGCAGTCTCTCAATGTGGACCAAAGAAAAAAATATCTGGCATAATCCAAAGGATATGCTCTGTTCCAATAACCATATCACATCAGACACAGAAGGACGCTGAGGACTCCACTGAATTTCCAAAGTCAGGGATTTCATGAAATGTTTTCTCCTTTTACATAGTTACCTATCTTTTCTCCCTACTGAGTAATTTTACAATAAGTAAATTTTATTGTTGTTAGGTATTGTTGAGTAGGTGTCCAACTCATAGCGAGCCTGCATACAACAGGCAAAACACTATTGTCATGCTTCTCTGCTATTCATAGGGTTTTCAATGGCTGATTGATTTTTGGGAGTGGGTTGTGGGCTCCTTCTCCCAAGCCTACAGGACCTGGTATTCCCAGGCGGTCTCCCATCCAAGTAGTAACCAGGCCAGACCCTGCTTAGCTTCTGAGATCTGACGGGATTGGACGCCACAGTAGTACAGCTGCAGGCAAGTAAATTTTAAAACTGTGTAAATAAGAAATATTTCTTAAAATAATTAAAGTTTCAGAATATCATTTTGATGGTACCCCTTAACCATTAAACATAAAACATAAATGCTCTGCTACACATCTATATAATAGCATTTCTCAACCTTGGCATTTTTATCATTTGGGGCCAGATAACTCTTTGTTGTGGAGCCTTGCTCTATAAATTGCAGAATGTTTAGCAGTATACCCAGCCCCTTTCCACTATTTGCCAGTAGCATTTGACCAGATGTGATTTAAAAAAAAAAAGTCTTTTGACATTGCACAGAGCCTCTAGGAGACAATTCTACTTTAGAAGCTCCCCATTTGAGGTTTAAGACACCGTCTCTGAAGTGGGATGAAGGACAAGACTTGGCTATGCTGCACCCTAACAGAATAAACTCAGGCAAGTAACTAATCTCTCCATATCACAATTTCCTCAGCTGTGAAATGGGGATCATATTGCCAACTTCAGTAGGGTTGATATGAAGATTAAAACAGAAAATACAGGCAAATGCCTTTCACGGAGCCTAGTACCCAGTAAACATTTAGTAAATAATAGTAATGATAATGGTAAAAGAAGAGAGTCACAGTCTCATGACTTTGGAAGACAGAATTGAGCAGGTCATTCACCTGGTCAACAATAGAACAAACAGCCCCTGTAGCTCATGACTACGCAATCTGTACAAGGAAGTCCTGGCTAGTGTGTTAGAAACAAGCACTTATTAATACTAACCTTGGTGGAAATCAAGTTGTTTTCATCCTTTCTGGGATAAAAGAGAGAGCAGGAATAAAGGGAAAAGAAATGAAATGAGAAAATAATTATAGACCAAGGGGAAATAGCCTGACACAGAGGAAAAGATCAAAATTCAGACCTTGTAAAAATTATCTGAAGCTACAAGTTAAAATAAGCAGGATGAATCTGGGGAAAGAAGATACCATAGTAAAAGCTGGTGAGCATCTTAATAGTTAAAGATGGACATTGGAAGGTGAAGAGGACAGTCTTGATGAAGCCAAGGGGGAAAATAATACGACCAAGCACCAAAGGAGGAGGAATATGGGAGCCCTGTTAGAACGGTCTTTGCCCAATCTGCCCTCCAGCTTCCTCCTGTCGGCATAGTTGAGCCTGCTGAGGAAGTGGCAGAGCAACTGAGGGCCTGTGCAGAACCCACTGCCTAGGAGAAGAGAAGTTAGGAGCCTCAAGCTTGGGTCTGTCTCACTGGCTGTCCTCTAGCCCCCCACTAGAAACTGGAAAAGCCCTCTCTCAGTGTCCCCCATCCCACCAGCCCAAGCTGGCCACAGCTCTCTGTACCTACAAGCACCAGCACAGTGCCTTCCTCAGCCACCCCTGCCTGGTACTTCGCACTCAGGCTGGGCTCTGAGGGAACCACTGGAACACCAGCGCTGTGTGTCCATCAGCACCCAAACCTCCTGGGGTTTGGAAATACTCAGTGACTTTACCCAGTAGCTGAAGTCTGAGATAAGAGGTTAAAAACAATCACCTTAAACTTCTACCTGACTCACCCAGAATGCAACACTGAAGGAATATATCTCCCAGTCAGTCATTCAAAAATACAAGCAAGTATTTGTGAGATAAGCCTAGAATACTTAGTGAACTACCCCCTTGACTGTCATTTCTTGTTATATCTCAGCAACATGCAGCGGTCTGTTATGTCATTTGAATGCACCATAAGGTGAAATAAACAACCCAGGATGGCACGGGCTTGTGTCCAGTGTTAAGGCTGCACACATAGCATTCAACAACACCCAGCTGGGTGCAGTGGTGCACGCCTGTAATCCTAACGACTCGGGAGGCAGAGGCAGGAGGATCATAGGTTCGACACCAGAGGCAATCTGCATAATTTAGCAAGACTCTGTCTCAAAAAGTGAAAAAAAAAAAAAAAAAAAGGAGGGAGGTCTGGGGGTGCAGCTCAGCGGTATAGCACTTGTAAAGCATGCAAGTGTGAGGTCCTGGGTTCAACGCCCAGTATCGCAAAAAAAGAAAAAAAAAAAATTCAACAACGCGCCCACCTAATTGTGATTTTCTGAGCCCAAGTTGGCCCCCACAAAACCCCCTGGAGGCGAGTGATTCTTTGCCCTGATATGCTTTCATGCTGCTGTTGTTGGATGAATTCTAAGAAGCAAATGAGGAAAACAAGACAACCCTTCATTCTTTCCTGAAAGAAGGCCACACAATGCCCTCCACATGACCCCAACAACAAATCAAAGACATCACAATAGCATTTACATTCCAGGGTAATTTTCCTGAGATAAAAACTTGCACAGCACAGCTTAGAAAAGTAAAATATTGGATGTAGATGAAGTGCGCAACAGGTAGGAGAGGTTAGAAATTTGAAAAGTAAGGCAACAAACATATAGTTAACTTAAAATATCTTCAACTGTTCTGGGAAACTCTACAAGGTTGAATGTCAAGCTCACTTTGTCAGAATTAATTTGGGAAACACTTGGCCCAGGCTGCAGCAGAACTCCATTTCCCCAGCCAGCATTTTGTCAAGTCACCATTTCCAGAGAGCGCACATGCTAGTGCTGTCTGAGTAACAGAGAGCAAGCGTTTCCCTCCAGCCTTGGCTGGGAGGATTAGCATGGGGCCAGGCACCTTGGAGACAGAAAAACAAACGGACCCAGTGACTGTTTTTAACCCAGTGTTGTCTAGAAATCAGGAAGCAAGATGGAGGATCAAACTTTGAGGAAGTGCTTCACGCTGATGACTTTCCCCCTCACCCCCAAAGTTCAAATGAGAAGTCATGGAGAGCCTCAAGGGAAAGGAGGCTGGAGCACGGCAGCATGACTTTGGGATGGCCTCCTGGGTGCCATGTCCCCCCTGCCGCTTGGGATAATTTTTAATTAAAATGGATCAGAAATGTGGATCAGCAGCAGATCATGTTATTTGACCTGGACACTTTTGTACAGGAAAATTTTATAGACCTAGAAACAAGTCTAGCAGCCAGTGTGGATGTACTTCTCGTGGAGCCAAGGAATGATGAGTTTTAGATTTTACTTCATTCACACTGAAGAGGGAGAAAAGACAGCAAAATTTTTGGACTTTAATATTACAACAGTTTTAGCTCCATGAAAAGAGAGACTGAAAAACATCATTCAACTGGAAAGCTAGCCACCCCTCCCAGTGCCCACCCCAAACTTTCTTTATCCAGATGCAGGATGTTTACTGAGCTGCCTAGATGAGAGCGTGAAGTCATCACTATTTCCAATTATGAATCTTGAGTTGCTTAAGCAAGGGATGGGCTCGGGGATGATGGAAAGTAATGTCCAAGAGTTTCTCTGCTTTTCATTTCTCAGTTCTCAATTTTGATAATGATACCCCTTTCTTTATTTCTAGTCCTGGAAGCAGACAGGAAGTTTCAATCTCTGAACTGTCTCCATCTGTCTAAAACTGGGCCTGTCCTTGGGGTAACTGTGCTCTTGGCAACAGAAAACAATACTGAAATATTTAAATCAAGGCATATAATGTGGGCATTTAGTCACTGAACTGTACCTGCCATGGGCTTCCCAGTTACAGTCCCTCCAACATGGGAACCGTGGTCCTAACTCAGCCCTGTTCACTCACTGCCTATTTTACACTCTCAGACTTTTACCATATTGATGCCATGTTTGTGTGTTGGTTGTAAAAAGTTTTTTTTGTTGTTAGGTGCCATCGAGTCAGTGTCCAACTCAGCGACTCTATGTACAACAGGGGAAACACTATTGTCAGTGCTTCTCTGCTATTTCATAGGGCTTTCAATGGCAGATTGATTTTTGGGAGTGGGTTGCCAGGTCCTTCTCCCAAGCCTACAGTATCTGGTGTTCCCAGGTGGTCTCCCATCCAAGCACTAACCAGGCCTGACCCTGCTTAGCTTCCGAGATCTGACAGGATTGAACACCACAGTGCTATGGATACAGGCCGTAAAATGTTTACACATCAATAACTACTAATGATGGTGTCATTTACAAGGCATCCAGAGCAGCAGGCACTGTGGTAACTGTGTACCTGATAAATGCATTGCCATTTAACTCCTCCATAACTTCCAAGTAGGTGCCATTATCATGTTTCATAAATGGGGAAACTGAGGCACTAGGCATTTAAATGTATCATTAAATACAAAGCATTCCATCCAAATCCAAGGTACTCACAGCATCCATAGTCAAAAGATGCTGATATATACTGACAAGACACTTCTATTTTACTCAGTTTCATGCTAACAAATGATGATTTACTTTTCAAAAAATCACTCTCTACTATAACCAACAAACTAAATGTTAATTGGCAGAGCCCTATCAAAGGAAAGTACTTCCATTCTTGATAATTAAAAGTTTACCCAATCCAACACCTGGAATTCTATAGCAGGTGTCTTCATCAGAACTGAAAAGAGCTATTGCTGGTGACCCCATCTCACTGTCACCACCTTCCTGTGACAGGCTGGAAAGAAGTGACAAAGCACAGCACTTTTCCCTGAAACATGAAGCCACAGATTGCCTCCTGAAAGTGTTTTCGGTCAAGCAGGCAACAGGGGTTAGTGTAGGATGGAGACAGGCCATGCAGTGAGAGTGGCATGTAGCTGGACAGGAAATATGGGCAGCTTTAAAAACAGAAAATACTGTGTGATGAGACAGATGAAAGGATTTGGGAAACAAATCACTGAATTTTTGTAACACCATAGAGTCTTAAGAAGGGAAATCATCTGATAGATTGAATCATGAATTTGTGCAATGCAAGAATTTATAAAAGCATCAGGGTATGAATCATAGCCACAAGAAATTCTTTCTTAACATTCTTGCAAAACTCAGCGTCATGAATGTAGCAGCTCTTCCAAAAGCACTTGTCATTTGATTTTAGATATTACCTCATTTAACAATTTGTAACAAAAGGAAAAAAAACTACAAAGTTTACCTGAAGATCAAATGCTTGAAAAGTAGGAGAAGAAAGAGAGCGAGAGAGAGGAAAAAAAAAAAAAAAAACTACCAGCATAGTATGTTGTGTGAATGTTATTTTGTCTGTGCCAGGTTAAATCACAAGAGCTACTAGGCATGTTATTTTTAACATAATTGCTCAAGGATGTTTCAGTTTATAGCCAAATAACACCAGTAGAACGTTGCCAAAATTGTAACTCCAAAAAAATCATTCAGAATTTCATTTTATTTATTTATTTATTTATTTATTTATTTAGCGGTACTGGGGTTTGAACCCAGGGCCTCATGCTTGCATGCTTTGCAAGAGCTGGACCACTGAGTTGAATCCGCAGCCCAATTTTTTTTTTTTTTTTTTTTTTTTTACTTTTTGAGACAGGGTCTCGCTAAGTTACACAGATTGCCTCTGATCTCAAACTTGCGATTCCCCTGCCTCTGCCTCCCAAGCTGCTTGGATTACATGTGTGTGCCACCACACCGGGGTCATAGAAAAAAAATTTGAAATTTAAAATATGAGCCCTGAAATGCCAGATGACTGTAACAAGTTATGAAAAAAGTCTATACATGTCTCTAATAATCAAATAACTTCATTTACTATTTTTGGTTTCATATACACATATGGCCTTACACTATTGTTTCTTGGGTGCTCCCAATAAAAGGGCACTACCACTAAGAAGGTCCCCAAGAGATCAAGCTTGCCCATAAGCATTCATTCCAAGAGGCTTGTCCGTATGTGGAGCAGGGAGCTGGAAGAACCTTTCCCCCATCATGATGTACTTGTTTATTCTCTTCCCAATAAGGGCCCATCATGGAGTGAGGTCATTTTCCCTAAGGTTTATGCTTAAAGCACCACATGTGGGTCTCAATTAATAACTGGTAAGTGAAGTTCTCAACTGATACACTAAAAATACAAACAAAACAAAACAAAACAAAAAAAAACAATAAGCTGAACACAATGATTCTACTAACTGAAACACCAATGTTTTCACCCTAATAATTCTAGTGTCACTTTACTACAGTGAAGTCCATTCCATTGGCTTTTCAAGTAACGACAGAGGCAAAACTCAGGGAAGGCAAGGGATTAGAAACACTTCTGCAATGGCAAGCAAGGTTGACAGTGCTCACGCACGCTGCACACTGACCAGTGAACATACCAAAGCAAGCCAAGGTGCCAAACAGCCTGTGCTGGTGCAGAAGGTACAGGGCATCAACTGACCCCAGGGGCTTGACACTTGTCCTCTCTTTCTCTCAGCCCCTCTCAGCTGAATCCACAGGCTGAGCAGGCTGAAATCCTCTGCTTCCTCAGGACATTAGGATCCACCACTTGATGGGAGCAAAAACTAACTTAGGTGTAGATCAGTGCCATCTTTCCAAAAACTGCGATTCTATAAGACATCTCTCCCATTCCTGCTCTATGAGGGTAGACTGGGAAGCACTGAACATTAAGCCTTTAACTGTAGAATATTTTTAAATAAATGAAGCCTTGTTCTATCGGGTACCAGAGTAACTGGAAGCCAGGCAGCACACACCTGTAATCCCAGAGACTTAGAAGGCAGAGGCAGGAGGGCTGCAAGTTTGAAGCCAGAGTCAGCCTGCATAATTTAGCAAGACCCTGACTCAAAATAAAAAGTAAAAAATGGGCTTAGGGGTGCAGCTCAGTGGGAGAGTGTTTACAAAGCATGCGAAGGTTCAACTGGGTTCAACTTCCCAGTACTGAAAAAAAAAAAAACAAAACTCAAACCATATGAACAAAGCATTGCCTTTGCAATCCCTTCGAAGACTTGTGACAAATACATATGAGAAGAAATAATAAGGAACAAGGACAAGTATTAGTTTGTAAATGTGCTGTTGACCATGGGAGAGCTGGCGATGGAAGTGTAGGATGCCAAGGAAAAGCTGAGCAAAAGCAGAGCCTTTCAATCTCTCTGAACAAAGAAAGTAAGGGCTCTACGGCTAGAAAGATGTTAGCATTTGAACCAAAGCCTCGTGTTCCACGGTCAGAGCCCCCTTTCCTGCAGAAGAAAAGGCAAGAAAGTGTCATTTGCATTTCTTCCTGCTTGAGTGGGTTAAGTAATAAGCCATGTGCCAAATCCCTAATCTGCAGGATCAGCTCTGAGAAGGGGAAAAGACCTCTGCCAAACATTTATCAACACCTGACATTGTTTCTTTTCATTCCCAGAACGAAGGCAGTTTTATTAAATTTTTCAACCTAAGGCTCACCACTTCTTTCCAGACCTGCAGGTACTGCCTCAGATTTTAGGCCATTCCTTTAAGAAAGAGTGAATGAGTATGCCTGAAAGGCTATTAGAAAGTATAGCGAAAGAGTCCAGGCCCTAGGTCGTCTCTGCTTTGCCCCCCAGCAGAGATGGGACACCCAATCATCTAGCCGGAGGCCTCCAGGCTGGAGTCCACTGAAGCCCAAGGAGAGAGAAGCTGAGCATCTGTGGCCTGTCCATTTGTGAGAGGCAGGATGCTGGTGGAGGGAGGCAGTGTGGCTGAAGGATATGGATGAGCACTCTCTGCGGAAAAGACATCTGGCTTTATATATAATACTCTGGAGCCCCTCCCAGAAGGAAAGTGAATGGGGTCTCCAGGGCCAAAGGCTTCGAGAACAGGAGACGCCAGGCTGGCGTCCCAAGGCCTGGACCTCACAGGAGCTCTGCAGCTGAAGCAGGGAGCAGGTGGGGTCCCTGGGAATCGCAGTGGTATAGGGGAGGGAGGACTGGACCAGGGGCTCCTCCTCTAGCTGCATGTCTCTGGGCAGGTTGCTTTGCATTTTTCAGACCTTGGCTGGTTCTACCGTAAATATGTGGCCATCCATCAGAAAGGGCATTGTTGGGGGTTCCTCCCAGATCCAATGCCTGGGACTCCATGATCCCAGGTCCTGGTGCCTCATCCCTCCCCAGCACTGACTCACCCCACCACCTGGTGACTACTGGGTTTTCTTTTCCTGGCAGTCCTCCTGATTCAGAGCAAAACAGGAACAGAAAGGCAGCATGCTAGATGGCAGGGTGGGGAGGGGAAGCATCTTCCCTACTTCCCTCGTTACTAATGTGGTCTTTGCAGCCTCAGGGAAAGCAATGGCCTAAACAGGAGCTTCTGGGCTGTCTTCAAAGGCCCAGGCCTCCTCTGCCCAGGCCCCCTGGGTTTTGTCAGGAGATCCCATCAGTAGTAAATGGTGCCTCTCTGTGACCTTTGCCATCCCTGACGCTGCTCCGGCAATGCTCCGTGTTCCTGCCAAGCGTGCAGCAGGAGGCAGAGACCGGGACAAGGGCCAGGGAAAAACTGCCAAAGTCATAAGGCTGCTGCAACTCCAGCTTCTCAAATCCTAGAGATAGTTTTGCCCTCTGTTGTAAGACTGTGGCAAAAACTTAAGAGCCTACGTGGCATTTTGTTGTAAGTTGAACAAAATTGCTGGACCACAGGAAGAAAAATCATGACCTTCTTAGAAGGAAAGGAAAGAAAGTGCACTTCATTCCTTGGACTGGTCAGAACTGCTCCAATTCCATTAGATCTCTGGGTCCCACAAAAGGAAATGAGGCTTCATCTGAATCCTGGGACACACCAGGGCCAGACACCAAGGAGTGATGCTGTTAAAGGTGGCGGCTTGCCAAGGAAAACCACCCTCAACATGCAGGCAGGTGGGGCCCTGGCCTTCCACCCACCTCACCCTGAGTGGTGGGGAAACAGACACCAAACCCCTCTGGACTCTGTGGGGCTGAGATGCTTCCCACCCCACCTCACTCCCTGCTGCTGCTTAACCCTTTTCCCGAGGGCTTCCCAGAGGGAAGAGGGCTCTGTCCTTGGTGGTGAGGGAGGAAGAGGTAACAGAAGAGCAAGAACAACCTAGGACCCCCTTCCCAGCCAGAGCCACGCAAAGGTGGCAGGGAAGGAGGGGCCAGGAGACAGAGAGACTGAGAGAGAGAGGAAGAGAGGGAGGGGGGAGAGGGAGAGAGGGGGGCTGGGAATGAGAGAGAATGAGAACAGGCAAGAGCCCATCCATGGGAGCAGCTCCCTCACATCGGCCCCCAGCCCTGACCTCCCTAGGCCTCTGCACTCACCTGGGATGTCCCAGCCCCAGGCCCATAGTTGGAAAGTAGGGGAGTCTTGTGTCCTTGTTCCCCTGCCAAGCCTGTGGCTTGGGTGCCTCTGAAACTCCCGAGACCTAATCATAGGCATGTTGTTACTATTAACCATCGGATTCCACTACTGCAGTGCTTCACACCTCAGAAGAGGGCAGAGCACAGGCTCCCCACACACCAGCCATGACATTTCCACATGGCCACGGGCACTGGGTTCTGACACAAATCAGTAGCAATGTGCAGTACAATGAAAGTCACAGCTGAAGCCTTTTGATTTCAAAGTTATAAAAATCAGACTCGCTATTCATACTCTCAGGACGCTTAGATATTCTCCCTTAGAGGTGCAGGAGACCCACAGGAATGTGGGAGGCTGTGAAAATGTAGCTTTTTGGGCTTCCCCTAGGTATCACCCAGTCATAGCTTCTACCCAGACAACTAAAGTTTGTCAGGAACTCATATCAAGCTCTGAAAATAGCCCAGGAACCGAACATAATCGCATGGAGGGTGTGGGGAATCGGAAGCAATGTGTGGATGAGAAGGATGACATTATGCTAGTAGCCCTGGGCCGTGGCAGTGCAAACAGCTGCTGCCTCTACTGCCCAGACATGCCCTATCACCAAAAAGTCCCATCCAGAGAAACATTCTTCAGGGAGAGAGAGGAGTGCAGTCCACCACTGCCTCTGAAACCACTTTCAAATGCTTACAAAAGCAGCACAGATTTGGGCTTCATCTCTCTCAATCAACTTGTTCTCTAAGAGACCTCAGAACCTACCACAAACCCAGCTTCTCAGGGAAGCTTCTGTCTTCCCCAAATGGCAAACTACCTACATCCTCATTAAAGTTTAAAAAGATCAAAGTGATTTTCTCTTCACAGCTTCAGTGTCTGGGCTAGTCTTCTGCTCTTATGATTTGGGAAACGTTTGTTCCATCATGTGACAAGAACCTCAGTTTACATTGACTAGCCCAGGGCTGTGTTTTACTGACTTAGTCATTGCTTCTCCCATATTCAGATTCTATCCAACCACAGGCATTTTTACCAATAAAATTATAATACAGAACACTCTTAATCTTGTCATTATGTGAAAGGGCCACCACCACCATACAATGAAAATATCTTCAGAATGGCAACATGAAAAGAAACAACGGTCCAACACTTGCCTTTTTTCAGCTTAGGACAAACTCAGTGAAGGGAGAGGGCTAACTCCCTCCTCTATTTGCCTTCATTCTCCCTCAAAGCCCAGACCACTGCAGATGCACCACAAGCCCTCACAACCCAAAGTGTATCCTTTGTCCAGCAGCACTGGTATTGTACGAGAGCCCGTGAGAAACTCAGACCCCAGCCCAGACCTCCTGAATCTGGATCTGTGTTCCACATGTGTAGGCACGCTCAAGTTTAAGAAGCATCTCTACAGGCTGGTCTCCCGCCCATCCCCTACACATATTCCTTGGTCCCAGATCTGAGATGCCTCTGTACCCTGGAGGCCATTCAAGCTTTCTCCGAAGGTACCAGTCACCATAGTAACCTCAATCTGGCTGGAATTCCCCCCACCTGGCTGTGCCCTGGCCCACTCAGCCTCCTCCCTTGACTTACTAAGGCAATGTTGGTCCAGGACAGTTAAAAATGTGCAAGGCTTTTTGGTCCCTCCAAAATGTTTATTCATAAGGAAAAAGATCTATTTTTAGGCATCAACTGGTGGCCCATCCTGGCTCACCCAGTCCCTTTCCTCCCACTTGCCCAATTAGAAAGATCATATTGTTTCCTGGCATACAATTCCAAGGGCATTGAACACAGGCAGGGGACCCAGAGAAGGCCTCCAAGAACAGCTCTTAGTGAATGGAAACAAGATGATTTCTGCTCAAAGCAATTTCCTCAGCACCCACCCTTTCCTCCCACCATAGACCCCATGCTGAAGGGATGCCAAGGCCACGTGGAAGTAACGGAACACCAACATATGCAAGACATATTTTTCACCCTCAAAATATAGGAGGAAGGGAGAGCCAATCAGTTAAGTCTCCTTTTATCCCACCCAAGTTGAAGGCTTAATAATTTAACTTCAATTTCCCAGATGATAGAGGGAGGAGTCCAAGGGTTTCTTTGTTTATTTGTTTGTTTTGTTTTGTTTTAATGTGGAGGGGTTTGCATAAAATGAATGTTAAAGATCAAAAATTTCTCACTTAGTTGTGTTCTTGATTTCTGCCCTTTAGGGGAACTCTGGAAATGACTGTAACACAGCATTTATGTTGATATCTTGGTATACTGCAGGGATGGTACCATGTGAGGCCATTTGTTTTTTCTTTGCTCACAGTAGATGGCACTAATTCATCACAGTACTTTCCCCACTGAGCCTCAATGCTGCCTTAGAATCCTCAACAGAGGCCAAGTCCTGTAGCACATCAGGCCCACCCCAGGACTCTCGAAACTAGAGCTACATTTCTACAAGCTTTTCAGGCGATTCAGATGCACACTGAGGTATAAGCAATGCTGGCGTGGGCTGCTGCACTGACGAGGTTCCACACAAAGTGAGACACACCTGCTATCCTAGGCTACTGTCCTGGAGTTTCCAACTTTTACATCCCAATTTCTATCCAACTTCTCCAGGTGTTCCAAGTTGGGGGCTTATATACAACAATTGACCCATTCAAGTTTTCTAAATTAGTAGCAAACATTCAAAGATGGGAGGACAATGTAAAAATCCCAGATTTCTGGCTGAAAAATATACTTATGCTTGACAGTACTTTTGCACATGACAACAGATGACCAGAGCTGAGTAGTGGTGTCTGGGCACAGACTCTCCAGTTTATCCCAGTCTCCATTTCTCCATCCTGCCTTACACAGCCTATTCTACTCTGCCTGCTGCCTGCCTGGGTATATGACCATACCACAGCAGAGACTAGAGTTTCTCCCCAAATCACCACCAACTGCCCACACCATCACCTCCAGTTCCTTTCACTAACTCAAAAGGTCAGCAACCACATCTGTTCTGGCACAGTCCACTGGCACACAGGACCCCACAGGGAGAAGAGTACCTGCCCCAAAAGTTGCCTCCTCTTTACATGGCCCCATTCCCTGCAATCCACAGGCTGCCTGACCATAGACCAGCAGGCAGAGTCCTTTAGAGCACAAGCCAGTCAACAGCAACCTTCCTCCCACTCCCAGCTCTGCTACTCAAACGAGTCACGCTATGATCCAGGGTGCACTGCTAGGCCCTTGCTATGATTTGACTGTGTCCCTCCAAAATTCCT
This sequence comes from Pedetes capensis, assembly GCA_007922755.1. Taxonomy (NCBI): domain Eukaryota; kingdom Metazoa; phylum Chordata; class Mammalia; order Rodentia; family Pedetidae; genus Pedetes; species Pedetes capensis. Next base: position 93,602 of record VMDO01002486.1, read on the forward strand.
GTGAGACCCAATCCCCTATGGATTAGTATTAAGAGTTATCTGTGGCAAGTGACTAAGTCATGAGGGCTCTGCTCCTATACATTGATTGTTGTTGTTGTTAGGTGCTGTTGAGTCGGTATGCAACTCATAGTGACCCTCATAGGGTTTTCAATGGCTGTTTCGGGATTGCCTTGGAAGTGGATTGCCAGGCCCTTCTCCCATTTTTGCGGTGCTGGGAATCGAACTCGGGACCTCAGAGACTGTAGCACAGTACTCTATCAACTGAGCTAAATCCCAGCCCATACATTGATTAGCACCCTTATAAAAAGGCTCCAGGTTGAAAGGAGCATTTTCTTGACCTCTGCCTTCTGTCAAGTGTGGACATAGCAATAAGCGCCATCTTGGAAGCAGAGAGCAGCCCCTGCCAGACATGAATGCTGGCACCTACATCTTGAACTTTCTAGCTTCCAGAACTGTAGAAATGCATTTCTGCTCTCTATAATTTACCCAATGTAAGGTATTTCTTTTAGCAACACTAAAGGGCTGGGATAAGCCCCTGAGCTTCTTTCCTGCTCTGTGAAATTAGGCATAGCACTTAACTTACTACCTCACTGAATTATTGTAAGAAATAAAAGCAAAGTGTTTAGCACAGGGTCTAGTGTATAGCATATGCTCAATACAGGTGGTTATTGTTATTATTATACACAGTTGGTGCTCAAGAGATGTTTGTTAACTGATTACCTTTTCTACTGCCTTTGACTACCACCCTCACCTCCCCTGCCCCCACACACACACTGAAACAAAGCTATTGTTCTGTATACACCATCACCTGCGGGTGCAAATAGGGAGCTATAGTCTGTGGAGGTCTCTACCCAGGCTGCCCACATCAGCATCTGAGATGTGGGTTGGTGGAATAAGTCCTAAAACCACACAGCTGCTACAGCCATGCTTGGCATTTTTCTTAACCCCACACAAAACTTCTACAAAAACAGGCCAAACTTTTGTTGTTGTTATTTTTAAGTTAGCATTTTCATTTGTCTGCCTTTGAAGTTAGTACAATATATTTTTTTATTCCACTTAGGCCCACACAAATATGGCCCTTCTCTGATCTCACAGTGCACTTGGTTAGGACCACATAGTTCACGATTTAATGCTCTGTCAAGCTTTCAAGCAGGCTGTGTGACTTTCCAGAAAAACTGTAAGTGGCCTCTGAAGGTGAATGGCATGGTATGTGGCAAATGGAAGGTTTTTTGAATGCATAGATGTATACACACTCACCCTACACACACACACACACACACACACACACACACACACACACACACACACAGCGATTTCCTTCTTTCAGTCAAAAGAGATCTCTTTTTTGCATTCATCTTACATCAGCGAAGTGCTAAGCAATATAGCAAACATAATTCATACCATGCCCATCAATATCCATTCCCTGTGTGCTGAGAGGTATGTTTTCTGTTAACTAAAGTAGAAATGGAGCTCTTCCAGGCATCTTTGGTAACATCTGAACCATGCACTGTAAAATAAATGAAAAAGGACTGAACTGGGTCACTGTCATGTTTGTTTCCTTAAAAAGGGACCGGTGATGATCTCTGGGCTGCAGCATTTTATCTGCCAATGCTGCAAAACTCACAGAAGAAACATGATGTGTCCTTTCAAAAAACAATGTAAGTTCCTCCTCTCCATTCTCGAGTATCAGTCACAGGTTTCAACAGGTCACTGAGCCTGGCCTCAGCTGTCCTTTTCAAGAACCATGGCAGGCTCACATTCACAACCTTCAGAATGCAGAGGGCCTGGCAGCTGGGAGCCATGAGCAGGAGCTCTTTGGGAGAACCACACAGGACACTGTCAGGGTCTGGGAGCTGGGAGGCAGCAGAGGTATTTGGGAGAGTTTCTGGCATCTCGTAGTCTGTGGCATTTGTTCAAGTGTCCTAATGCTGCTGTCTCTGCATAACCAGCTTTGACTCACAAATAGGGTGTTAAAACAGCTACAACAGTTAGGAGGAATAAGTTCTAGGATTCTACAATGCAGAAGAGTAACTACAACTTACAATTTATTATATATACAGATACTTTATCAGAGAGCAGTTCAAAAGTTTCCAACATAAAGAAATGATGAATGTTTAAGGAAATGGTATGTTAATTACCTTGATTTGCTCATTATGCATTGTAACAAGTATCAAATTATCACACTGTTCCAAATATACGTGTAGAATTTTAAAATTTTTAAATAAAACAAAAGCAGCTCTAAAATTCATGGTGTTAATCACAGTACCAGGCAATAGCTCCTCCTCCATGGGTCAGACAATGGCCTTACTAAAGAGGCTCTCTACGGCTGATTTGGGATGATGGGCTCATCTGAACAAACCATAGAGCCATGCTGGGCAGTCGCCACTTGCTAAGGGGACCCAGAGTTTTCATTCCATATTCTTGGCCCTCAGCAATAAGGAAACCTTGATGTCTGTGATGTTCCTGTGTCCTGGGTGAAAGGACAATGTTGACCTCTAGCATTGCCAAAGCAAATCACAGACATGTTTAGGAGAGCCTGGGGTCTTAATGAGAGCAAATGCATCAGTATTAGCATTAAGAACAAGGAGACAGAAAACTCCTTACCTCCCATTTAAAGGAAGTGTGCCCTTAATAAGTTGCTTGACCTATCACCCTTGAGTCTGCAGCCCCAGATCCCTAACTACCTGTCATCTTTGCTTCACCCCAGCCTGCTCTCAGGACACTGAACCAGCCATCTTGAAAGCAGCCATCCAGCAGGGTGTCCAGGTAGGGGACGAGAGCTGTGTGGGCATGCAGAGGGAGGGTGCTGGTGGGGAGAACACCTCTCCAGTATCACTGATAACAAAACAAATGCCCCCGTGAGGCTCCAAGGCCTGGGCAACAGCTCCTCAAGTTTCTCACCCATTCCTGAATTACCCTGTGTGGCTCTGGAAGGAGGCAACACAACTCCCACTTCAAATGCAAGGCATCCATGGAGAAGCCATGTCACAGGCATTGTGCTGCAGAACATACAAGGGCAGCCCTTGCCCTGTCACTTTGGTCCAGGGCTCCGGGTCTGCCCAGGGATCTTGGTCCAGGCAGTTGCAAAGCTCTTGGGAAGAAGCTAAGGTCCCTTTCACACACTCTTGCAGAGAGGTGTGTAACCATCCTGGCACCTGGTAAGTCCATTACTAAAACAGGTCCCAGCCTTCCAGTTATGGAGACTGCAATAACACTCAAGAAAGGGAAAAAACCACAAGAAAGAAACCCATAAGAAACTGTGTTGCAAACTGCTGCAAAAGACAACTTTTAGGGCCTGGAGATATAGCCCAATGGTAGAGTATTTGCCTAGCATGCATCCCTAGTACTGGATGAAAAAAAAAAAAAAGAGACAACTTTCAGTTGCACTTGCAGGGCAGGATAAGGATCACAGTTAAAGCAGTAGAGTCCGTGTGGATCTACATAGAGGAAGGTGGTTACCACCTCATGCCTACCTAGCCAGACGTGGCAGAAACCAAACCAGTGTAGGGAAGCTACAAACAAAAAGAGGATCCCTCTTTTAAAAATATATTCCTATATGAGAAATAACATTAGGATGCTTCAAGTATCAATTATGACAAGGGTCTGCTTTAAAACAGAAGCCTTTTGTAATTCTAGAATCCTTAAGTTATAGAAATTTAATAGCTCTCCTATTAAATTTGTTTGATTGTTTTAAAAGGCTATTGTAATTAAGCCTTTCTCTAATTCCTTTCACATCCTTCAGAAACAAATTCTCCAGCACTGTGATGGCTCTGATTTGCCATTAGGAAAGGAAAAAGTTGTTGTTCTTGTTGTTGTTAGATACCATTGAGTCGTTATCTGACTCATAGCGACCCTATGTCCAACAGGCAAAACAATATTGTTACTGCTTCTCTGCTATTCATAGGGTTTTCAATGGCTGATTGTTTTTTGGGAGTGAGTTGTCGGGTCCTTCTCCCAAGCCTACAGCACCTGGGGTTCCCAGGTGGTCTCCCATCCAAGTGCTAACCAGGCCCGACCCTGCTTACCTTCTGAGATCTGACGGGATCCTACACTGCAGAGGTACGGCTGCAGGCAAGGAAAAGGTAGCATTCTCCAGCAGGCCTCACATTACCTGGGGCTTCCTTTCTCCAGCAGGCCCCTTGAGAGGTGCAGCTTTCTCAATAGAAAATGCCACTGTGGCCCGTCAGGAACACAGTCAGGAACACCCATCCCAGAGCTGCCCCTCCTATGCACCCCTGTCCTTCTGTTCAATCCACCAGCAAAAGGCCTTGAGAGCTGCCTCCTGGGACTTCCAGGAATGTGCTGGTGGCTGTCAGCTGTGGCTGGTCTGTTTGCATCCTGGGCAGCACTGGCCACAACTGAACCTGCCCACTCCTCTGAGCAGCTGTGGCCAAGCAGACTTCCCACCAGGCCCATCTTGTGCTCGGCTCACATCTCTTCCCCTTCATTTCCACATGTCCATCTCCTGCCTGCTCTCTGAGGTCCGGCTCAAGGCCATCTCTTCCACAGAGCTTTCCCTTTACACTATTGCCCTCCTGATGGGGGTCTGGTCTTTAACCAAGCTACTGCAATGCCAGGAGTACTTTCCATAGCCCAGCACCTCTTCCCCCTCACTAGACAGTTCACATACCCATAGAGGGCAAAGTCCCAGCAGACTCACCTTTGCTGCCCTTCAAGGCTCTCCCCCCAGCAGACACTCCCCAGGGCTCTGTCTTGCCTGCAGCAGGGCAGCATGTGTCCACAGAGCTCCCTGGGTTTCCCAGTGTGCACCTGCAGCATGCCCACTCTTCTTCAGCTGTCCCTCTTCAAAGGCAGGGCTTGGTGGGAGGGTTCTGCCCTCACTGGCAAGCCTTAGACCCAAGGCATGTCCTCCTGGGTGCAAGGTGGACTGGCATGGCTCAAGGCAGCAGCCCTTGGGATGTAAGTTCCAGAAATCTCAGGGCACAGGAAGCCCCAAGTGGGGCTGAAGAAAGCCTTTCTCAGCTAGTCAGGTACCTAGTCACTTTAGGTACACACAGCTGGAGGACTGAAGGTGATAGAAATATCTATGCCCAGTGACAAGGACAAAATATCAGTAATGCCATTGTTGCATGTAAACTGAGGGCAGAGACCCAGGGAGTCTGCCTGAGTCTCTGACTGTCTACTGCAATTCCAGGCAGGGATGTGAGAAACTCAGAATTCTGAGGGCCGATCCACCTCCAGTGGCCCATGGGCCAGGTAGGAGAGACAGGTGGGCAAGCACTCTCCTCCCTTGCTCTTGAGAAGGGCACTGAAGGGGGCTGAGAACAATCACCGACCACCCACCAACTCCCAGGCAGGAATGAGAGGGCTTGACCTGCCAAATCCCAGTGACCCTTTAAACCAGCTCCCCAGGCAGAGTGGATTCTCTTCCATCAAGCCCCCAAGCTGTACAAGTTTCAACACCCTGGTGCTAGGGGCAAGAAACTCCCTAAGGGCAGGGATTGCATGTCTCTCATATTTCATAACATATCTTTGCATAGCACCTGCTACACACAGTGAGTTTGCAACTGAAAGGCACTTCAGAGGGTACAATGGAGTTCAGATCCTGGGTTTTCAATCATCCCAGGTAGCATTTCTTTTCTTTTTTTTTTTTTCTTTTTATTTAATTTGGGGCTGAACCTAGGTCCTTGCACATATTTTGCAAGTGCCCTACCACTGGGCAGCACTCCCAGCCCTTTTTTTATTTTTACTTTTTATCTTGACACCAGGTCTCACTAAGTTATACAGGCTGCCTCTGGCCTTGAATTTGTGATTCTCCTGCCTTGACCTCCCAAGTTGGTGGGATTATAGGCGAGCACCACTGTACCTGGCTTGCAGGTAGCACATTTTTAACATAATGTTCAAAAGCAAATCAGCCTTACCATTTCTGTATTTATACAGTAGGGGACATGGATGGGTATCTAGAATCTCTAAATCAAAAATAACACTGATTTCTTATGTGATGACCATTTTTACAGTGAAAATCTAGGCAAATGTCTTTTGCAATTGTTGTTTACAGAAGTCTGTTGTAGTTTGCTTAAATCCTCAGTGAGGCACCCGTGTGGATGCAGTGAAGGACCCACAGCTCTGCTGACTACAGCAGTTTTGAAGTGGTTTGTCAGCAGGTTTGGCCACCTTGGAAAGTATGCCAGAAAAGTATGCCAGTAAGTACGGGGCCACTTTCTTACACACTCACACAACAAAAAACGAAAACAGAAACAAAAAACAAGCAACTTGAAATGATCATTTCAGCAGGCTTGTAAATTGTATTTCAGTCTGCTTTCCAGAAACTAGGTCAGCAACTAAGCTTCTCTTTCTTTTTTTAAAGAAAACATTCCCTAACCAAAATATGGAATTCATCTGCCTTATAATCCCAAGTGGAGAGTGGATTCATTTCCTCCCGATCTGCGTATCACTCACTCCCACTCACTCTCGTTTCTCATGGACAATGAATGGAAAAACTCCCCTGTAGGCATTCCAACCGCCTCTCTGAGACAGATGTTCTGGAAAGCACTGACTGACAAGCTGCTTGTCACTGCGAGGCAGATCACACACTCAGCCATTTGAGTCTGCAACTGTGCCAAGAGCACTTCTGTACGTCCAGCTCAAGAATGACCCACAAGAGTTGAGGCAACTGCTATTTATCCTGCAACTTTTCCCCATGACCCCTTAACCAACACTCCCTCCATGAGGAGGCGACACCTAACACCCTAGCTCAGCTGTCATCGGCTGCTACAGGATCAAGTGTGGGACTTCCTGTGTGTGGGTTTCTTTGTTGTTTTGTTTTGTTTTGTTTTGTTTGTTTGTTTTCTTTTTTTGCAGTATGGGGATTGAACCCAGGGCCTTGCACTTGCATGCTCTGCAAGTGCTGGACCCCCAGCCCATTTTTTTACTTTTTTGAGGCAGGGTCTTGCTAAGTTACAAAGACTGCCTCTGGTCTTGACCTTGCGATCCTACTGCCTCTGCCTCCCGAGCCGATGGGATTACAGGCGTGCGCCAGGGTTTCTTTGTTAAGGTCTAGTATGGTCAACCCTTTGACAAAAACGTTACTTTCAAGATGTGAGATAGGCACTTGGGAAAGGACATGGACATTTTTAGGCCATCAGGACACTACGTATTTCTGCCAGGCAGATATGGCCCTTATGGCTTGATAAGAGTTATTACTCAATACTTTTCAAGCACCTATATCACATTTCCCCCTAAGAGCCTTGCTTGGTCTCCAAGAGAAGCTCACTGCAAGCTTTTGCCATGTTGAAAAAGACTTGCAATACTATCAAGCCACCTGAATGTGCCGTGAAACAGTTTCTCAAATTGCACCAGCTTTTCCAAATGCATCTACAAAAACAAAGCTACCAACCTAAATGCCTGTTCAATTCACCCCTATGAAACCTACTTTACTCCAACAGCAACTGACCAAGAAGTGTTTCAGCATAACGTACAATGCCCTCACTTGAACCACACAGTTCAAGAACAAGAAACTAGTTCATGCCCATTTAGACAGGCATGAAATCAATCAAGTGTAGACCCTCAAAACTAGGCTCACTCTGCATACACGTCTTTGGTGAAGGGCAGGATAGAGCATGAATTGGAGAAGCTTAGGTAAAATCTGAGAGAGACACCAAAGATATAAAAACTTAAATCCCAATGCACAGGTTACTCTCATCTGCCTTGATGATGTCACCTGCTCCAATGGCATCAAAAGCTCTAATTCCTACCGTACCATGAAAAGCTTTGGAGTAGCTGGCTGAGAGCCATTAAGGGAAGGCACAAATACACAATTTTAGAGCTGCACATGCCTGTTTGGCATTAATATACATTGTCAAAACTATTCTATTAGCTCCCTTTATATTTTTTGTTCTACCAATGAGGACCCCTGACAGGCAACATTAAATCTCAGCTTCATGTGGAACAATCTTTGAGTGGCTTAATTATAAACTTGTTACCACTACAAGAAAGATCCTCTTTCAAACTTGATATCCATAGGGAATCCACTTACCAAAAGCATTACTGGGGTGTGCTCATGAGATAAAAATATGAAAGGATTAACAGATGTGATACAGCAGAGCATTTTAGGGCACAAACTCAAACCCAAGTGACCCATCCTCAGCTTCACTGCTGTATCAGCTGTGAGGCCTTGGGCAAACCATTCAACCTCTGAGCCTCAGTTTCCCCAGGTGTAACATGTTTCCTAGGATGGACGATGCACCCTAAGTACAGTGTTCAGTGCATGGAAATATCTCAACAAATGGTAGCTTTTATTACATGATACTCACTGACCTCAATTCCAATGTTTGTTAAAGATAATATCATTAGGCAGAGTCACCTGCACATATGACAAGAACTAGCCTCTTCTTTTCCTTGCTACTTGGAGGTCACAGCCTGCCTATCTTGTTTACACTGACTAAGAGTTTCCCAATGACATAGTAGTTACACTGAAACATGTATTTGTTTAGTGCTTTGCTTTCTGCTGCTCCCAAATGTCTGTGGATTGATCTATGTGGATCCCAGAAATGTAATCGTTAGCTGCTGGGCTGAAGAGCTTTCTCTCTCTGTTTGTTTTTACTAGAAGTCAGGCCTCTGAACCTGCGGTTTGCAAACTTTCCTTCTGAACATGGAACACTATTTGTCAAACAGAATCTGACAGGCAACCCTAGTTCTGTACATGAAACAGATAAAAGCAGAACTTTGCTGATTTAAAAGCAGGGGACTGAGATGGGACCCCTTCCCCACCTCACCTCCATGGAGCTCTAAAATGCCCCTAGGAACTGAAACATTCTGTGAAACGCACTCAGAAAAACACCAATTTAAACCTCTTGTACAACTTCAATCTTACGGCCTGTAAACCTCACCAGGTGCACTGGAAGGGTCTCATTGGCAAGTGCCTACTTGTCACCTCTTTGCTTCATTGGTAACAACAAAGCCAGTGACACACAAACCACAATGCTTTACTTCCTAACTGTCCCCAACATGGCTTTGAGCTGCATGGACCAACAGACCCTTATTTGTTTATTTTATTCACTATACATTGAGTTACATCAATGCCCTCCAAGGTCCTAGGGCCACAGGTTTAAATGGTGGTGCCAGGCAGTAGATATGATGGATGATGTTATTGTTATCAACTTCTGGAGGAGCCATGTTCCATTGACAGCTCTTTGTACCCACTAGGCAATGTCATATAAACCAAGGTTGATCCAACTTAGCAAAAACTCACAAAAAATTCCAAAAATATTCAATGAAAATGTCATTCTGAAGGTGGACTACACATTGCTTATGATGTTTGTGAAATTAATAGAGTTTCCACATATAAGAAATGTAATAGAGACAAAAATTAGAAAGAAATTCAGAGCAGAGGGTAAGAGTAATGAAGCAGCTGGGGAAAGTCATTACTGCAGAAAGCACAAAACTGGGAAGCAGGCCCCTCCTCCTTGATTTAATTGCTGCTCAGCGGAAGCATGACACAGATTTAAGTGTGGGAATCTTAAGAGGTAGAAGGGGGACTTGTTCAGGGTGGTCTGAGGGAGATTGGCCAGGACTGATGGGGCCGGAGCCAACCAACAAAAACTCCCAACCAATCATGAAGAAAATATTTCCTCCTCAGAAAAGGCTGCTCCATCTCCCCAGGGAAAGGCTGGAAGACTCCCAGCCTTAGTCATTCGGAAACAGATTTTACAAAGTGCTGCGAGTATCTCAGGGGAACAGTCCGGCCATGGTGAGGAAGAGGCTTCGTGACTAAGTGGGTCTTTGCCAGCTCCAACTCCCATGATTCCAGGATCCTCCTGCTTCTTCCCAACTCCCTGTGGCCAGTGTGGTCTTGGCATAACTGCCAGGATCTTCTAGTCTAAGGGTTTGAGGGGATGGGTGTAACTACTAATGGGGCTCTGGCTGAAGGCTCCCTGCTGTAGCCTGGCTTCCATGTCAACATCTCCACCTGGCCATAGGACACAGAGAAGACAGTGGAAGTTGTGTGCAAGGATCTCATGCTGTGGGCTCAGAGACTCCTCAGTCAGGCCGGGGCATCTTCCCTACGCTTTCTCACATCTCTACCTCTCACCAGGTGCCTGCTGAAAACAGGCCTCTGTGACACCTGCCAATTAGCTTTGCTCCTATGTGCCAGGAATAATTCAACCTGCTCTGGGATGGGAACACCAGAAAGGTCTCATACGCCACAGGTGGGTGGCAGATGAAGTAAATGGATTGTACCTGAAGCTGTGTTTGCTTAAATCTAATTAGTAAGCTGTAAGAACGAATCCTATGAGACACTGGTCACACTCACAATAGCTGTCAGAAAGCCCTTGTGAAACTGCTGTGGAGCAGGTGAGAAGGCCAGAACTTCTCCCTGGGTCCCTCTCACCTTTCCAAGGCAGCATGAGTTCAGCCATGCCGGGTCAGTTACTCTGGTGCTGCCCCTCATACACCAAACACATTAGGTTCCTGTGAACTATTCACTTGACTTGGGGTTCTGGAAAACTCCTGTCTAAAAACTTAGTTTTAAACCAGAAAAATCTCCCAGAAAGTATAAGATCAGATTTTTGAAAACACATTTCTCAGCCTGGGCTCAGGTTTTTAGGTACTAGTGCTTACGTTGGTGTATCCATGAACCACTGTTGCGAACAAAGTGCCTTAAACTTGAGTGGCTTTAAACAGCAATTATTTCCTTCTCATGATTCCCTGGGCAGCTGTATGGATGCTCTGCTAGTTTGACTGGCCTAGCTCATGCCCTGCACTCAGCCAGGCCCACTGTGCTAGAAGTCCATCAAGGTTTCATTCACATATCTGGCAGCAGCCTGAGGGAGGCGGCCCCATTCTCCTGGAGGCTAGACTGGCTTCCTTACATGGAGGTCCAGAGCTCTTTCAAGAGAATGAAGGCAGAAGTTGGCCACATCTCTTGAGGCTGAACTTCTGGAACTTAGTCAATCCTGCTGTCACATGCTATCCATGAAAGAAAGTCGGAAGGCCAGACCAGACTCAAGGAGCAGGGAAATAAGACTCCAGTTCCTAATGGGAAGAGCTAAAAAAGAATTTGCAACTATTTTTAATCAACCTCACTTCAGTATCCCCCAACTGAGCCAGAGTGACCGGAGTTCTGGGACATAGTCACAGTCCCTCTGAGACCAAGGGATCACAGGACAGATACCGAATCCTGTATCCAACCCTTAAAGAGCTATTGAACACATTAGCATGCTGAAGCCTCTGAGTAGGCCCACAAAATAAATCCTGTTTACCGTGTTTAATCATTAACATATAGAAGCAGAGGAAAACATTTCCCTGTAACACCATTTTGGAAAGCTTGGTCACAAATCCTAAGTTTTTAAAACAGTTCTACTTCAGCATGCTTTGTCTTGCTCTCTTATGAAATCTCCCAAAATTTCATACAGGTCTAGAAATACCTTCTAATATGGGGAAGTGGTACACAATATGGTAAGTCCTGAGTTCGGGTTCTCAAACTGAAGATTGTTACCGCCACCTCTCAGATATGAAGAAACTTCCACTCAAATCATCTTGATTAGCCTCAGAAAGCATTCCTAAAAGTTCTATGCACAAAGGTTTGGGATCTTTTCTTAAGGTACAGTATTTTCAAATATTGACAGAAGTTTTTTTTTTTCATTTTATAAATTTTTAAAATTATCATATATTCATTGTACATAATAATGGGTTTCGTTATGACATTTTCACAGATGTATATCATGGACTTTGATAATATGCCCCCCTCTTTCCTCTTTCTTGTGCCCCCTCCCACTAGTCCCCTTCCTCTTCCCAAATACTCCCCCTTCTACTTTCTTGTCTTTGTTTTTAAATCCAGATTCTGCATATGAGAGAAAGCATCTAATATTTGTCTTTTGGAGCCTGGCTTATTTCACTTAACATGATAATCTCCAGTTCCATCTATTTTCTTTCACAGAAGTCTTGATTCTTACAGAATGAACATTAAGATTCACTGTGATTATACTTCAAAAGTTTAAAGTTCAGTGACAACAGTGAAACCAACAGCAGAGCAGGGAGGCCAATGGCTTTTTTTCCCACAAGGGTCTAATGAGTCACTAAACAGCCACTCTACTTATTATCTGCTTGTTGCTACCAACCTGTGACCTCCCACACAATTTCTTGCTCAATTGCAAAGAAAATGCTCATCCTTCCTTAGAAGCAAGTTCTCCAGTGGTAGCTTTCAAGAACCATGGTATGGGAATGATTAATACTCTGGTCATTAGACCATGATGGTCCCAACAGAGGGTGAAGATTCATGTGAGGAGGACTAAGTTGAATCAAGGATTCAGGCTGTTTTGATAAGAGCATTCACAAGATCAGAACAGCCAAGGGCAGTCTTCTCAAATGCTGGGACCACATCCCTGTGCATGGAGAAGGATGCCAGTATATAGTGAAGGCACACTGAAATACTGGATGCTAAGCACAAGACTGAAGATGTATCCTATTTACTTTGGTGTTCACTCTTGTATCAGGCAGCGTGACTGACAAGAGGGACAGAGAAGGATCTATTCTCATCTGGCTGCTGGAATAGTTTATTAAAACTGACTTCATTCTTACACTCATTCAAAAAAGGACAGTGATTCTCCCAAAGATACATAATAGTCAGTAGCCAAATTACTAAACTGGACTCAAGATGTCCTCACATTTCTTTTTTTGGTGTCAATTATTTTTAAGTCTTATCTTATGTTATGACATCAGAGAAGGATATACAAGAAGTCTGATTACAATTTCAAAAGACAGAATAAAAGTGCATCTCCAGAGAATGGGGAATTCCATGGGAAAAAACACTCCAGCAATGATAAAAAGGGGAAGCAGGAATTTCCTAAGGGAGAAAGAATTGTGAGTGCACTGGTCATTCTAAGAAATAAGCAAGGTGACTGCTTATTCTGTAGGAAAGCCACTTGGAAAAGCTTTGTGAGAATGGATGAGTATAATCTTTTGTGCCTGACTTTTTTTATTGCAGTGCTGGAGATGGAATCCAGGGACTCATGCACACTAGGCAAGCACTTTACTCCGGAGCTATACCCTCAGTTCTTACGTGCAGTTTTGAATTTAAGGAGCAAGAAGTCAGTCAGTTCAAGATTTGGTGAGATGGTAACTAACCAACCATCTTCAGGGCTCCTAGAGAAGACTCTGGAAGTCACTTTCAGCTTCTGCTCCTAATTAACTCTGAGAAATGGCCCCAGGACCAAGACATCATGTGGAGATTTCTTTCCTTCCACCAACAACCAGTGCAGCTATTCCATCAGGAACAAATGCCAAAGACAACAATTAAAGGAATAGAGCTGCACAACAAAATATGGGGAAAACCTGAAGCCAACTTCTTATTTTGTTCCCTTTCTCAACCAATGTACTAAAGGATTCTCAGAGCAGGTGCACCCTCAAGTATAGCCAGGGGCATCAGCATTAATGGTGTGGGATGACTGCAGAGAGAAAGAATTAGGAAAAATAAGCACAATCAATTCTGTACACTATTAAATGTGGCTAGATACATCTCAAAATATAGAACACTTGGGGCTTGCTGGTGTAAGAGAAATACATGGCAAATAGAGGAGATTACACACATACACACACACACACACGTTGTTGTTGTTAGATGCTGTCAAGTCGGTATCCAACTCATAGCGACCCTACACACAACAGAGAAACAGTATTGTTACTGCTTCTCTGCTATTCATAGGGCTTTCAATCTTTCAATGGTGGATTGATTTTTGGGAATGGGTTGCCAGGTCCTTCTCCTAAATATATATATCACATAATATTGACCATAGAGCATGCCAATTTCCTCTTCAAAAAGGCATCATGGGCCATACAGGATTACCAACCAGCCACTTTGTGTCTCACTACCAAAACCCTGTACCTTTGGAACTTTGCGCCCCACACAGGTTCTCGAAGCTCCATCCATCATCCTGCACCTAAGTCATTATTACAATGGCAGAATGTTTGCTGGGGACTTGGATACCAACCAACAGAAATGATTCAGCCATAAATGGTATATGCTTTTTGGCATTTGCTGGGAGAGATGGGGAAAACAGGGGCAAGGCCCTCAGGACTTTCATATGCTGACCTCTCCTGCCTGCCTTCTCAGCCCCACTACACCTTGTATCTCAGTCACTCCCAACCACTCCCTGATTCCTGACCACACTCTGCACTTCAAGCCTCCTTGCCTCTGCCCACACGCCTCTCAGCCTGCCGTCCTGGGGGTGCATTCCCCAGTAAGCTGAACCAATTGTTCCTTCCTCTGTCCCCAACACATTTTCTTTACCACAGTGGCAGTAACTTCTCTGCTTGTCTGCTTATAGCTAGACTGGGAGATCTTTGAGGACAGGAACGCTGTCCTACTCTTTGTTGCCCCAGCAATACACAGAAGCTCTAAATGATTAGAAGTCTGGAGCCTCAAGATCATATCCCCTCATTCCCTAAATGACAATAATGGAACAGCTAAGAAGCATTCAAGATGCATTTTCCATGTTGAGATGTATCAGCAAAGCTTTTGCATGAGTTTAACAGAAAGAAAGAAAAATACAGGACTCTACCTTCCTTCCTTCCCTAGGAATTTCCCCAAGTAATGAAGGTAACTGTGTTCAGATTTGGCTGGCCATAAATTTCCAACAGATTTTTTGTTTTCTTCCTGATTTGAGTGCTTGGAAAAAATTCTGTAATTTCCTCATGGGCTTCATTATATTTCTGGAGGTTGATTAGGTTGAGGAAACTCCAACCCTACAAGGAGCCCTGATGATCCAGGCGTTCCATGTGTTATTCTCATAGTGTGTCAGCATTGTTACTGAAGCACAATGTATTATTTGGGGAACATCATTGACATACCTCTTGGAAATTCTCACTTAAGCATCTTTTTCCATTTCAGGATTAGTGGTATCTTCTTTTGAGGAATCCAACCTGAGAAAAGTACCAAGTTAAAACTCCTTGATGTGGGTAAGGGATGCCCCATCTTCAGGTATAGAAAATATTCCCAGTATATGAAACCCTGCCGTGCACATCCCTGCTGAAGGACCTTACCCTGTCATTGTTGTCACAGGCCTGATGGCCTTAGGAGGGGAACTGAGCTGTCTCTAATCTCTGGGAATTAGGGTGTCACGTGTGTTCTAAAACAGATTGGATTTCAGGGGCTGTTTCCAACTTCAGGGTATTAAATTTCCTTTTATTCTTCCCAGTACCATATTTCCAATAATCCCCCCCACAAAATAAACCTTACCCGGGGGAAGGATACTTTGCTATCTTAATAAAGTCTTCCAATCCTAGGAGACAAGTCACCATATTTTCATTCTCAAAATATTAATTTCACTCTCTGAAAGAATCTAATGAAAATATTTTTATTTCTTGCCTGAGTTCCCTGGGAAGTAAGATGAAAAATTCACTAATAAAGGGTAATTCCAATGTAACTAAAACAATACATATTGGAATATGGAAATAATTAAGACCCAAAGAAAAAATATCAAGCCCTCAAAGCAAAAGTCGTTTTACCAGAAGGCTCTTGTGTGACTAATATATATTAGACATTATTCAGAGTATATTTTGCTTTAAAACAAGAAGTATATTTTTAAAATTCAAGTTTCTATGAATGGTACATTAATCGGTAAGGATTTACTTCCTCCAAAGAATTCATAGGTAGATTTCAGTAAAATAGCATACCCTGAAAAATATCAACTTTGGTTTATTTTAGAGAAATCAGTTTTGCCTATTTGGTAATAACATATCTAATTAGGAAGGCATACATTCCTTCATTCAGGAAATGAAGTTTAGACACAGGTGAGAAGAACAGAGATGCAGACAAAAGGAGGAAAAGAAAGTTCGTTTTGGGGCACACAGAATTAGAAGTGCCAGTGAGTATCAGGGGAAGACACCCAACCAACAGCTGGCTTTCTGGGTCTGTAGCCCGGAGGAGAGATTTGGTGTGGGGAGGAAGTGCAGCCTGTGGATGGCAGTTGAAGCCAAAGAGGCAGCTAGATCAGAGAAGGCGAAGAGACCAGGGAGAGAAGGGGCTGGAAACAATGATTATGGGGCAGTCAAAAGGAATAAGCCAAGTAGACTGAGAAGAAACAGCAGGAAAGGACAAGCAGGTAAGATGTAGTCCTTGTGGTCAATGAACACTAGATTATAAGGCAACATAATGTTCTTTGGACAACAGATTTATACCTTGTCTTCTCTGGACAGGCAGAAAGGGGTTAGAAGTATGAGGGCAGATGATGGGAGGATGGAGTACTCGGAAAGCCTAGGTGAGATGAGATGGGGTGCGCCTTGGGTAGGGTTGAATTTCTAGATGTTGGAAGCTACAACCAAGAAGCTACACAAGAACTTTTAGCTGTGGTCTCTTTGACACCTGAGTTTCCCTCAAATGGAGGACAATTTTGCATGTTAGTAGTTATTGAACAAATAATACCTATAAAGTTATACATTCTAGGAAACTGGACAAGGTCATAAATGTCACAATTATCACCATTATAAGTGACAACTTCACCTAACTGTTAAAACATGAACAATTTACAAAAGGGAAAATACAAATGGCTATTCTGTTCATGCAAAACATTCAGTTTCATTAATAATATAAAAAGTCAAAAGTTCCTGAGAAGTTCAAACTGGAACCAAGAAATGATGTGAAGAGAAGGGAGCAGAATTAATGATTGTTGTCTTCTGGGTTCTCTACCCACTACACTTCCTTACCATTTGTTACCTAACAGGAGTTCGCAAACTATGGTCTGAGGGCCAAAGATGACTGCTGTCTATTTTTGTACATAAAATTTTATTGAAAATACATACACACATGAACACACATACAAAAACAAAACAGTAAAAATTTAAATGAAATAACATTCTCATAAAATGGCAAACATTTAAGAATCTGATGAAACTCCTTATTAATTGTTGTTGTTGTTAGGTGCCATGGAGTTGGTGTCCAACTCATAGAGACCCTATGTATGACAGATGAAACATTATTATGGTGCTTCTTTGCTATTCATAGGGTTTTCAGTAGCTGATTACTTTTTAGGAGTGGGTTTCCGGGTCTTTCTCCCAAGCCTACAACACCTGGGGCTCGCAGGCGGTCTCCCATCCAAGTACTAACCAGGTCTGACCCTGCTTAGCTTCCAAGGTCTGATGGGATTGGATGCCACAGTGGTATAGCTTCAGGTCCTTAATAATTACTGTTGTTGTTAGGTGCCATGGAATCATGTCTGACTCATAGTGACCCTCAGAGGGTTTTCAATGGCTGACTGTTTCAGGATTGCCTTGGAAGTGGATTGTCATGTCCTTCTCCCATCCTTATTAATTAGGGTGTCATAAAACAAGCACTCTTTTATACTACCAATGAGACTCCCAACTTTCCTGGAAATATTTTTATAAATGAACAATGTTATTCCTAAAAGAATATGAAGTTTAGAACTAATGGTTAAAAGAATCATAAAACAACTTGTCAAAACAGAAAGAAGGCATTTAAATATATACTGTAGGATTGCTGTTGTTATTGTTAGGTGCCATTGAGTTGGGTCCAACTCATAGCAACCCTATGTACAACAGAATGAAACACTCCCTGATACTGTGCCATGTCCGGCACTATTGTCACTATTGTCAGTGCTTCTCTGCCATTCACGGGGTTTTCAATGGCAGATTGTTTCTGGAGTGGATTGCTAGGTCCTTCTCCCTAACCTATAGCACCTGGTATTCCCTGGCAGTCTCCCATCCAATGACAAATCAGGCCAACCACACTTAGCTTCTAAGATAAGGCAGGATCGGATGCCAGGGTGCTATGGCTGCAGACTACTGTAGGATATTAACTACAGACACATACCATAGAATATTCAACCACTGAAATTCTTTTTTAACAAGGAACTTTTAATGGCATAGAGGAAATATTTATAATATAAAAGGAAAAAGTAACTGAATATAAAGTTGTATGCAGAGTAAGAGTTCAACTATGCAAAGAAAAGAATATACAAATAGAGATATTCTTAGAAACTTGACCATTAGATTAAGAGTTATTGTTAGGTGCTATCAAGTTGGATCTGACTCATAGTGATCCTATGTACAACACAATGAAACACTACCCAAGACAATGCCATGTAACAATCTTTTTATGTTTGAGCCCATTTTGCAGCCACTATGTTTCCTCTCATTTTGAGTCATTGTGACATCAGCAAAAGAAAGTCCCAGAGGCTTTATTTCATTCTCATCATTAAGGTTGACTCTACTTTGAGGAGGCAACTCTTCCCCAGTTGTTTCTGGAATGCCTTCCAGCCAGAGGGGCTCATTTTCTGGCACTATATATGACAGTGCTTCTCTGCTATTCATAAGGTTTTCAATGGTTAATTATTTCAGGAATGGGCTGTTGCATCTTTCTCCCTAGTCTGTCTCAGTCTGGAAGCTCAGCTGAAACCTGTCCACCATGGGTGGTCCTGCTGGTATCTGAAATATGGGTGGCATAGCTTTAAGCATCACAGCAACACACAAGCACCCACAGCATGACAAGCTGACAGACATGTGGGGGAGATTGAGTGGCAACCTCTAAAAAGACTGATTTTTATCTTGCACGATTACGTTTTTAAGCATGAATATGGGTTATCTGGATAACTGGGGAGGGACATACATAAGTATCTTCTGATGAGTCTAGTCCAGCCATAATAATAAACACATAAAGCTATTGCATGGCTTCAGGAGTGTACCCAGTATCCATGTGTACTAGGGAAAACTGAAGTGTGACCCTTGGGCAGGTGAAAACCACCTTCACTTTGAGATGTACAGATGGTGTAAATCTGCAAGCATACAACACAGAATATCACAGCAACTAAAGAAAAATATGCCTGCAGCCGTACCACTGTGGTGTCCAATCCCGTCAGATCTCGGAAGCTAAGCAGGGTGGGGCCTGGTGAGTACTAGGATGGGAGACCACCTGGGCTTGGGAGAAGGACCTGGCAACCCACTCTCAAAAAAACAATCAGCCACTGAAAACCCTATGAATAGCAGAGAAGCACTGACAATAATGTTTCCCGTGTTGTACGTAGGGTCGCTGTGAGTCAGACATCGGCTCAACAGCACCTAACAACAACAATAAAGAAAAATATAATTCCTAGGGGTGCCTAGGGGGAGAAATATAATTCCAAGGAGCCACAGTGGCTCCTTGCAATCCTCTTACCAAAATGCCTGCCAGTAATCAGACTGAGACTTAAATGTACCTGATGTAGGGGGTAAATGGCTCCAAACTGGTGACCCTGACCTTGAATAAATGATAAGTCCATGAAAGCACTTGACTACTACCTAAAACTGTCTTTCCCACCCACAATCACTCCATGAGTGGTGGTAGAAAAATAGCTTGGATTTTAACTGAGTCAGAGATGCAGTCTAAGAATGAAGCAAGGACAGAGAAACGTAGCAGTAAAGCAAAAGAGGGAATTAGTTCCTTCAGAGGAGACACACTAAATTTCTAATGTGGAGGAACAAGATAACCTGAGCTGTGAGTTAACCACTGAAGCATCTACCTCCTAACAAGACTTGTCTGGGTGTACAGAAAACTTTGGATCAAAATTAAGTAAATCTCCCAGGCATCTGAGCTTGCCAGTTAGCCTTATGAGATTTTTGGAGTCTGTTGTGGGATGATATCAAAGGTGCAGAGACTGGACTCAACCCCAACCTTACAAGCTGCCTGGTACCCTGCATCCATGGAAAGTGGCTGGCCTGCGGCTCTGGGGATGCTGGTACTAGGTGTCTCTGGGAAGATAGGACCACTGTATGACTAATGGGTCTGGCCAGCGTGAGAGCACAAGAGAGAAAAGAGCACAGAATGTTACTATAGTGATTGAATGGGTCAAAAAGGGAATGGAGATTAAATCAATATTTAATTCAGAAGAAATCTGTTTGCGTTTGGAAGTCATGATGAAGTCCCAAACAGCAGAGGGGTATTTATGGGGTAGGATCTAGGAATTTCAAGGTCTACCATTGGCCTCTGCAGTGGCAAACACAGGTTGCTATGACTTGGCAAGAAAAAATGATTTTTTTAAAAAAGGACACTATATTTAGAACTATTTAGCTATTACTAACAAATGCCAACAATCTTCATTAAAAAACACACACACATTTTACAGTGACAATGAGAGGACACCTCTACACTGTCCCAGTGTATTCAGGTGAGTTCAGTTCATGTCCTTCCATTCAAGGAGCAATTGAAAAAGAGAGCATTAAAGTAGAAAGCTTGCTAGGGGAGGATTATGGGCATTCTTCATGTAGACAGAATAGCAGGAGTACCAACCAGAACCCAATCGGCATGCTGGAGGCCTGGCAGACAGCCTTTTTCACAGACTGCAGCATTCCATCACAATGAAACTATGAGTTTACTGATGTGAGATCCAGAACACCCCATGACTAATTTCACCAGATGGAGGGCCAGAACTCCCTGCACGACCATCCTTCAGAAAGATCGTCAAGCACAGAAGGATGCACACTGGTCACAGCACCAGGAAGAGCTCCCTTCCATGAAGGGAAAACAGACTTCCTCAAAGTCCCCAGCTTCATCTCCTCTCCTCAAAGCAGCTGAATGTTCTTCCCACTTCTCAAAAGAACTGAGGCCATGACATGAGAATCCTCTTAACACCTATTCCTTACATTTTACCCTTCCCTATGGCAACATGTCCCCATGTGTCTGTCAGTTTATCATGCTGTGGGGGCTTGCATGTTGCTGTGATGCTGAAAACTATGATACCAGTATTTCAGACACCAGTAGGACCACCCATGATGGACAGGTTTCAGTTGAGCTTCCAGGCTAAGACAAACTAGAGAGAAGGATCCAGCAGCCCACTCTCGAAAAAATTGGCCATTGAAAACCCTATGAATAGCAGAGAAGCACTGTCCAATATAGTGCCCGAAAATGAGACCCCAGGCTGGAAGTCATTCAAGAAACAACTGGAGAAGAGTTGTCTCCTCAAAATACAGTCAACCGTAATGATGGGAATGGACTAAAGCCCCTGGGATCTTCTTTTGCCCATGTTGTTCAACTCAAAATGAGAAGAAACATAGTGGCTGCAACAATGGGCTCAATCATAAAAAGATTGTGTGCATGGCATAGTGTTGGGTAGTTGTCTGTTCTGCTGGACTTAGGGTCACTATGAGTTGGATCTGACTCAACAGCCCCTAACAATAAACAACAATGGCAATCTCACCTTCCCTATGCCACAGCACTGCCCCTGCTCCTGCCCCCAGTTAACCCCATAAGCTCCTGCCTCTATGGACTGTGATCCATCAGTGAGCTGCCAGTGACATTTTTCTGCCTGGTTTCTTGGCCTCTAGTCAATCTAGATTTGGCTCCAACTGATACTCTCGTTGTCATTCTGTCCACATAAGAACAGGTCCATGACCTTTACCTACAAAGCTTAATGCTCAATTTCACTTCTCTGCCTAAGAGAACCTTCTTAATTTCCCAAAGTGTAAGTGGGTCATACTCTCAAAACTCCTTCATAAATTGGAAATTATATTTAAAGCCATATTCATTCCTTCATTTGCCTATTGTTTACTGAGCACATAATATGCATCAGGCACTATGCTGGGTACCCTATAATTTACCCACATAGAGTTCTCTTCAGAAAATATACAGTCTAACCATCATTTTTCCTTCCTCCATTCAACTAATATTCATCAAACACCTTCTATGTGTCAAGACATTGCACTAAGTATCAAGCATATACTACAAGGTCCAGACCTGCCCTTGTGAAGTTTATTGTCTATCAAGGGAAGCAATTTTTCATAGAAAGAGAATGCCCTTATGGCCAAGAGCCCCAGTAGTCTTCTGTAGCCAGAATTTCTTATCAGAAGAAAGAAAAGTTGTCAACATGCAGGTAACAAAAGTAGAAAAGAAATCAGAACGGCATTCAAGTCTTCAATGTACTTCATTACTTCAATGTGCTTTTGTTAAATCTTGAAAATCACTATCACTACTTTATCACTTGCCTATCAAGAGACCATATATTTGGTTAAGTTGACTGAGTAAAATTAAAAAGTCATTACATCTTCCCTAATTAAATGCTTCCCCATATCTATTAACTGCTTCTAAATTGATGGTGCAAATGAATTCTATTTCCTACTACTAGAATGTAAGAGCATCAATATCAACAGTTAAACTACACAAGGAAAAGCTACCTTAGTTTAGCTAAAGTTTCTTCATGAAGTTTGAGAGTGGTTCCTATTTAATATGATAGAGCTTACAATGCAGGAAGGCAGACTCTCACACTCATTTGCTCAGTCTGGGAAAGTGTGAGGATGGCAATGTAGTCATCATAGTTATTTTAGGAAAAAGCACAAGTGTCACAGATCAAGGATTTACAATAGAAGAATTTTAACAAGGAAAATGGCTGGTATTCACTGGCACCAACCTCAAGGGAACAAAATGAGGGAGCTTTGGCACTGTCACATTGTAAGGGCATGGCCAGGACTCAATCCAGACCAATTAAGACTCGGAATCAAATACTCTGCCCATTGCCTCTTGTTGTTGTTAGGTGCCATCAAGTCAGTATCTGACTCACAGCGACCCTATATACAACAGGCAAAACACTATTGTCAGTGTTTCTCTGCTATTCATAGGGTTTTCCATGGCGGATTGATTTTTGGAGTGGGTTTCTGGGTCCTTCTCCCAAGCCTACAGTATCTGGTGTTCCCAGGGGGTCTCCCATCTAAGTGCTAACCAGGCCTGCCTGCTTAGCTTCTGAGATCTGATGGGATCGGACACCACAGGGTTACAGCTGCAGGCCATTGCCTCTTAGAGTACAATTAAATGTCACTCAGAACATTAATGAGAAACAAACACCATGCTAACCTGAAATGTATTATCTTTCCACGTTTCATTCATACACTAGTGACAACTAAGCATCTAGCCAGCTGTCACTCCCATGAGAATATAGCCCTGTTTCCGGTACCATGGTAAGAAGAGAGTGCTGATTCACGATGGGCAATTAAGCCATTCTCTCCTAGATCACAATTTCTAAACTGATCTCCTGGGGATAGCATGATGAGAATATCTGCCTGCATCAAATGTCAAAGCCAACAATCACCAAGGAAGTAGAGTATTTGGCTGACAAGAGTGTTCAGTGCATATCCCAGGGGATGACTGTGAGGCGGAAAGTAGTGAGTGCCTTCCTTGGTATACTTCATAGAAATCTGAGGCCGAGGACCACAAGGAAAGATCAAAACTGAACCATGCATTGTGTCCCATAAGGCTCAGGAAATACATGTACTATATGCCTTTTCTTTTGAATATTTAAAAAAAATTCTTCAAATGTAATAATTGGCAGATTATGAATAAAATCTTTAAAAGAAGAAAAAACCTACTTTCATAATCTTCACAAACTACTTTGGAAAAATATTTTACTTAATAAATTGTTGTTAGATGCCATCAAGTCTGGTCTGACTCACAGCAACCCTATGAACAACAGAATGAAACACTCCCAGACACTGTGCCATACCCAACAATATAACATAACAGTGTTTCTCTGCTATTCATGGAGTTTTCAGTGGCTGATTGTTTGGGGTTGCTTCGGGAGTAGGCCACCAGGTCCTTCTGCCACTTGTGTGGTGCTGGGGATTGAACCCAGGGCCTCAGAGAGCACAGAGCAGCACTCTCCCAAGTGATCTAAACCCCAACCCACTTACTAAATTAAACTATTTAATTCTTTCAGGGACCCTCTAGAGCACACCGTCCAGTGGAAATATCATTGTGAGCCACGTTGTTGTTAGGTGTTGGCAAGTCTACACAGTCAAATGCTTTTCCAAAGTTAATATTTAGAATTTTAGTAGAAACATTAAAAAAGCAAAAAGAGAGCCAAGCATGGTGGCAGACACCTATCATCCCAGCAATAGGGAAGTGGAGGCAGCAGCAGAGGGATCGCAAGTTCAAGGCCAGACTGGGCTACCTAACAAGACCCTGTTTTAAGAAGAAAAACAAGGGTTAGGGGATGTAGTACAGCAGTAGAGCACTTGTCCACCATGTTCAAGGCCCCTAGGTCCAATCCTCAGTACTTGAAAAAAAAATAGCAAAATGAAATTAATTTTAATATATTTCATTTAACTCAATATACAGAATAAAATCACTTAAACATGTCATCGCAGGCTGGGATTTAGCTCAGTTGGTAGAGCGCTGCTCTGCAGTCTCTGAGGTCCCGAATTCGATTCCCACGGCAAAATGGAAGAAGGACGTGGCAATCCACTTCCAAGGCAATCCTCAAACAGCCATTGAAAACCCTATGAGGGTCGCTATGAGTAGGACTCTACTCAACGGCACACAACAACAAGCCTATTCTTTATGGGCTGGGATTTAGCTCAGTTGGTAGAGTGCTGCGCTGTACTCTCTGAGGTCCCAAGTTCAATTCCCAGCACCGCAAAAATGGGAGAAGGGCCTGGCAATCCACTCCCAAGGCAATCCCGAAAAAACAGTCAGCCATTGAAAACCCTATGAGGGTCGCTATGAGTCGGATACTGACTCCACAGCACCTAACAACAAACATGTAATTGGTATAACACTAATGAAATATTTACATTATTTTTTTCTAATACTAACACTTTAAAACTTGCTGCATATTTTATATTTATACAGGCCCAAAATTTTCATCAGAAATAACTGATGGAGTTTCAAATTTGTAAAACTTATAGTTGAAAAAGCAGATCTATACTGAAGTTGTTCCAAACATACTTAAAAGTTTTCAAATAAGTGAAGGGAAAGTTCTAAATTTTAAATTAATTAAAATTAAACACTAAAACTTTAGTGCCTCAGTGGCACTAGCCATATTTCAAGGGCTCGGTAACTGTGTATGGGGAGTGGCTTCTACACGGATCAGTGCAGGTGTCCATTCTCTGCTGGCTTTGTCAGTTCCAGTAAGAACTCCCCCCCTGGAGAGACCTGTCCCCAGCTCAAGCAGGGAGAAAACCCAGGAAGACCAACTCTCAATGTTGCCACTCTTCAGATGAGGGAGTCCCCTTGTAGGGTCATCTTCAGTCTATTCAGATTATCTTTTCTGGTCCAAACAAACATACACTGGTATAAAAGGCAGCTCAACAAGCCGAAGTCAAAAGCATGGATATTTATTCAAGTCAATTCTCTTCCTCCTTTTTTGTGTCCTGGTGAATTTACGAGCAGTATTTCTTGATATTCACTAGGTGTTACTTCCCTATGCCCTACTCTACATATAGTGAGTCACTGACTTTCCTAGGAGCCTGTGACACAGGTGAGAACCACAGAGGGTGTCAATAATTTGTTGAAGGTCACACACCTAATTATAAGGGTAGAATAGGAATTCAAAGCCCAGAAAGTCTGACTAGATTAAGAAAAAAAAAAAAAAAAGGCCTGCCAATAGAAGGCCCCTTACACTAACCACACACCTGCAATTCACACTTTTTGAAGCCTTCTCACATTTTCCATGGAGCAGGCAGGCAGAACAAAGCAACTGTTGCCTTGCCACTTTGCCAGTGAGGCACAGGAGGTGAGAGGTTTGCCCTGAGAGGGTCAGTGAGAGCTTGGCTGGGAAGTTCTCCAGACTTGGCATCCAGGGACCTCTCCACAATACCCAGTGTCAGTGAGTCAGGCAGGAGAGCCTGCTGTTGACTCTAACACACACATGCCCCTCTTCACCAGTCAATCTTCCAAACCAGTGAGGAGGAACAGATCAGCCACAAGTAAAAAGAGGGAATTCCATGGGGGACAGACACCTGCCTTAGGGTACACAGGCAATGGGGACTTCCCCAGGGATCCCAGCCCGGGGCTGTGTGTCCAGTAGAGGGGGACATCTGCCGAGGACCACCTGATGTTAAGGCTCTTTCCACACTGCAATCACTGTCTACTCAAGAGAAACCTGTTATCCCATGGACACTATGTAACAGGAAGTAGGAAAGTATTTCTCTGTAAATCAGACACCATTAATTCAGAATGGCTGTTCTTGTCTGTGTGATAAAGTTTTGCTGTATTTGAATATAAAGAATTTATAACATAAAAACACCACCACAAAAGGCACGAGGAAGGCTGGTCTTATGGGGCTGTATGGAAAGTAGGACCTCAGTGGAGAACATGACTTGGCTCCTAAAGGATCTGCAAAGTAGAACTAGCTTTTCCCCAGAGCAGGATGAAACAGGCCAGCCTGGCAGTGATCCAGAGGGACAGCCCACAACGGGGGAGGACTAAACCATTACCAGAACACATGGGCAACCTGGGGCAACTTTACTAGGGTTTTCATATGACCCCTAACCTGACAGGCAACATGAGAGTCTTTCCTGTTCCCACTCAAGCAGGCAGTGCTATGAGTGGAAACACCTCCACTCCTTGCAGCTCAAAACTAACCCGACTGAGCAAACCTTCACTCATAAAACAACATGAGCAAAATACAGGCTTCACTGCTACGCCCACAACATCTGGTTGACAGGCACCTGAAATTAATTTTTTAAATTTAAAAATTTTTATTTTTGATGTATTGGAGGGGTAGACCCAGGGCCTGGCACATGCTAGGGAAGCATGCTACCACAGAGCTGTACCCTCAGCCCCTCATTTATTTATTTATTTATTTATTTATTTATTTATTTATTTTTATTTTGAGACAGGGTCTCACTAAGTTGCGTAGGCTGCCTCTGGCTTCAAACTCATGATCCTCCTGCCTCAGCCTCCCAAGTCACTGGGATTATGGCACTGCATTATGGCACCCAGCTTGAAATTCTGTATCTGAAAAGTGCATGGCAGACTGTTAATATTAGCCAAATTTTAAACAGACTTATATACATTTGGCTCAGAAAAATTACGTGCAATAAATGTCTTATTTTCAACACACAGGAAAATGTGTGTATATATACACATATATATATGTGTGTATATATATACACACATATATACATGTGTGTGTATATATACACACATATATATATACATATATACATATATATATATAATTTTTATTAATGGAAAATCAACTTTTCCCAACCCTACTAGATAAAATTTATAGCCAATATCTAAAGATTGTAAGTTTGACAAGGTACAAATGATCAGCCTACTCAAAACACTACCTGTTTTGGGTCAGTTTTTGCTTTTCCATGAGAAGGAACTTTGCTGAAATCATTTCATAACTCACAAGTGTTTACAGTTCTCCTTAGAAGAAGAAAAATCCAAATTTCCTAACCTAAACAGAACTAGCTGTTAGAACAAGTTAATAACACTTGAGACATCAGTAGCCCCAAATGGAACATCCTAGAAACTTTTTCTTCCACTAAATCAGTAAGCCCAAAATATGACATTTCTACAAATGAGATGGTATGAGTAAAAATGCTCTGTGCACATTCCCTAAAATGGCAGGCCCTGCTGGATAGTTGTCAGTTGGTCCAGAATCTGTACCACATCCTGTCACCTTTAGTCTGAAGTTATTCCCAAGGTAATAAAAAAGCTGCTAGAGCAGTGGTCCCCAAACTTTTTGGCATCAAGGACTGGTTTCATCGGAGGCAATTTTCCTCAGATGGGTGGGGTTGAGGCATAGAAGGTTTGCGATGGGGGTGGCTGTAAATATAAATGAACCTGCTCTCATTCAATATGCTGCCACTAACCTCCTGCTGTGCAGGCTGGTTCCTAACATACCATAGACCAGTACTAGTCCATGGCTCAGAAGTTGGGGGATCCTGCCCTATAGGACCTTGGCTTCTACCTTTAGAGAAGCAGAGCTGGATCACAGTCTTTAGGGACCATTCATTAACTACCCTTCCCATTGCCTTGATTTACTTGAATGCATATTACAGATTACTCAACGCCTACTATTCATACCTCTTCAATTCAAATGCTGAGCAAATAATCTGAGAAGCTGGACTTTATGAGGAAGAACGTGGCATCAGGATTGGAGGAAGACTCATTAACAACCTGCGTTATGCAAAGGACACAACTCTGCTTGCTGAAAGTGAAGAAGATTTAAAACATTTACTGATGAAGATCAAAGATCACAGCCTTCAATATGGGTTGCAACTAAACATCAACAAAACAAAAATCCTTATGACTGGGTCACTAGGCAACTTCACAATAAATGGAGAAAAAATTGATTGAGGTTGTCCATGATTTTGCTTTACTTGGCTTTACAATCAATACCCATGGAAACAGCAGTCAAGAAATCAGAAGATGCATTGCTTTGGGAAAAGTTGTGGGAAAAGATCTCTTTAGAGTATTGTAAAGTAAAGATGTCACTTTGAAGACAAAGGTGCACCTGACTCAGGCCATATTTTCAGTTGCATCATATGGTTATAAAAGCTGGACATTGGACAAGGGAGACAGGACAAGAATTGATGCTTTTGAATTATGGTGCTGGAGATGTCTATTGAATATACCATGGACTGCCAAAAGAACCAACAGATCTGTCCTAGAAGAAGTGCAACCAGAGTGCTCCTTGGAAGCAAGGATGGCTGCACTGTATCTTACATGTTTTGGACATGTAATCAGGAGAGACCAATCCCTGGAGAAAGACATCATGTTTGGGAGAGTGGCAGGTCAATGAAAAAAAGGAAACCCCTCCACCAGATGGATTGACACAATGTCTGCAACAATGGAATTAAACATAAATACGATTGTGTGCCTGGCATAGAATCGGGGAGTGTTTCATTCTGCTGTACATAGGGTTGCTATGAATCAGACCTGACTCAATAGCACCTAACAACAACAACAACCACTGCTCCTATTTTCCAAATGTTGATCTTTATAAATTAAAATGTATTCAATCATAAATCACCTGTCAGCTGTTTCCAATTTTTATTCTGGCAAACTTTCTGCATGACCTATCATCAAGTAATAAAACTGGGTAATTTGAATTGGCCATTTCTACTTCCCCTTTCTGAGAGAAAGGATAACAAACGGTAAACTGGTCCAGAGAAGCTCAAATGGAAAGACAACTTAAACTCTGCTATGCCCATGATAAAGAGTTCTGACCTTGTTCATGAAAGGTGAAAGAATAAAACATGTCAGAATAGAAGCACAGAAGTTATAGCATTAAGTTCAATACCATTTATAAAATTTCATTGAGTCCTTTACAACACTGATGGGTGTTCATCTGAGTGGTACTTTTAGCTTAAAAAAACTAGTGCTCACTATGCAGGGTCCAAAAGTTGCCACTTAACTTGGAAAGTGTTTCCAAACAATCACCAACAACAAGGGCATCTGTTTTCACTTACTTACCTGTTTATATCTGCAGCAGTGCTGAGAAGTCTCAACAACCAACTTCAAAAAAGTGCCCCCTAGAGAAACAAAGGGAACAAAAGTTTATTTAAAAAAACAACAACAACGAAGATTTATAGTGCAATTTTTGTCTCATTGAAATATATGATATTGCTGGGTGTATTGGTGCATGCCTGTAATCTCAGCAACTCAGGAAGCAGAAGCAGGAGGATCTCAAGTTCAAGGCCAGAGGCAGCCTGCATAACTTAGTGTGAGACCCAGTCTCAAGATAAAAAATTTTGAAGAGGAGTTAGGGAAGCAGCTCAGCAGTAGAGTGTTGTAAAGTATGCATGAGGCCCTGGGTTCAGCCTCTCAATGGTGGGGGGGGGGGAGTGATATTTCTTCAAATATTGGTCCTCAGACCAACAGCTGAACCTACATTAGCACACAGCCACTGCTTCCCAGGAACACTGATGTCCTCACACAAGGTCCAAACCACAGATAAGCCAGGGTTAAAAAAGAGGTCAACAAGGAATAGGCAGGCCATGATACACCTACTTACATACTTTCCTTTCCCCTCACAATGGAATCAACTGGGAAGCTGTGTCTGTGAGACCACGTTATACACAAACATAAAAGACTCAATCCAGAAATAAATTAAGCATTGAAATATGAAATTGTGAATGAGGAAACTACCCTAGCAATCCTTTACATCTTTCAGTTACTCTAACTTATTTTAAAGCTAAATTCACAAAGATTCAAAGACTTGGGAAATGGGAAAACGGCCACTAAAACCCTAATGGTAAAAAGTTGGGAAGAATTTATTTAATGATTTCTTTATTCAGAAATCAAGTATTCAATGTCTTATAGATAACCTTTAGAGAATTATAAACCTATTAATACATTCACAAAACAGAGACTCAGAAAATCTCTTCAGTATCGCTCTGAAATATTAAATATAAAAGAAACAAATTTCTAACATAAAATATCACAATTACCATTTGTTGAAAATTTATTAATCGTCTTGACTATTTTAGGCATGTATTACAACCTTCCTAGACAATTATGTCCACTAACAGATGAGGAAACTGATGCAAAATGATGTACAGAATCTTCCCCAATATAACACAGATCCAGGGTTTCCAAAGCATGCCCATTACCCTGCCACATGTGTCTTACTCTTGAAAGCACCCTTTCCAGCCTACAAAGACTATTCATCATCTCTCCAAACAGAAACCTGATATTACTTATGGCAAAACTCTGTAAAAGAAATTGGCTGTCAGGTAACATTTTCTTTTTGCATATTTAGAACTAACTTTCCTCATTTAAAAACAAATAGGGTAGTCATACTATTTAGGTCAATAATATTGCATAAATAAATATTTAGAAATCGAGCGTTTAGAGTTCAAAAAATATTAAAAATACAATTAGGGCCTACCATAAGGTGGATCAAATAAAAAATATTTGACATCAATTCTACTGCCTCACAGGCAGGAAACAAGAAAGTCACAGGAAAACAAGAAAGTCCACGGGCCCATTTTCTACAATTCAATTTTCAAATAGAAGCTAACAATGAAAATTTGCAATAGGGAGCTACAAATAGCCACACTAATATCCACATGAATAGTTTAACATCAGCAGCACCAGTATTTATCCAAACTGATCCTGAGGTTGAAAAGTCAGTAGGTAGCTCAAAGTCCTATCTAAAGAAACCATTTTCACTTAGGAATAAAGTTGAAGATACGCTCAATAATTATTGGATCTCACTTTCTAAAACATAAATAAATAAAGGAATTCTGAATTCCTAAAGTCCTTAGTTACAAGAGCTTAGGAAAGTAATGATTCTTTTCCCTTTAGTTGTTGTTGTTGCTAGGTGCCATCTAGTGAGTCCAACTCATAATGCCCCTATGTACAGCAGATCGAAACACTTCTCAATTCTGTGCCAGGCCCATTGTTGCAGACACTGTGTCAATCCATCTGGTGGAGGGATTTCCTTTTTTTCATTGACCTCTCACTCTCCCAAACATGACATCTTTCTCCAGGGATTGATCTCTCCTGACTACATGTCCAAAATATGTAAGACGCAGTCTGGCCCTTCTTGTTTCTAAGGAGCACTCTGGTTGCACTTCTTCTAGGACAGATTTGTTGGTTCTTTTGGCAGTCCATGGTATATTCAATAGACATCTCCAGCACCACAATTCAAAAGCATCAATTCTTCTCCTGTCTCCCTTGTTCACTGACCAGCTTTTACAACCATATGTGACTGAAAATACCATGGCATGAGTCAGACACACCTTTGTCTTCAATATGACATCTTTGCTTTTCAATACTCTAAAGAGATCGTTTGCCACAGCTTTTCCTAGAGCAATGCATCTTCTGATACCGTGACTGCTGCTTCCACGGGTGGGTGTTGATTATAGAGCCAAGCAAAGCAAAATCTTGGACAACCTCAATCTTCTCTCCATTTATTGTGAAGTTGCATAGTGACCCAGTCATAAGGATTTTTGTTTTGTTGATGTTTAGTTGCAACCCATATTGAAGGCTGTGATCTTTGATCTTCATCAGTAAATGTTTTAAATCTTCTTCACTTTCAGCAAGCAGAGTTGTGTCCTTTGCATAACGCAGGTTGTTAATGAGTCTTCCTCCAATCCTGATGCCACGTTCTTCCTCATAAAGTCCAGCTTCTCAGGTTATTTGCTCATTGTATAAATTGAAGAGAGAGAGTGAAAGTATACAGCCCTGACACATACCTTTCTCAACTTTAAACCAGGCTGTGTTTCCTTGTTCTATTCATTCAACTGCCTCCTGGTTCATGTACAGATTCCTCATGAGTACAATTAGATGCTCTGGCATTCCCATTTTCCAAAGTGTTATCCATAATTTATTATGATCCACATAGTCAAATGCCTTTGCATAGTCAATAAAACATAGATAGACATCTTTCTGATATTCTCTGCTTTTGGCTAATATCCACCTCTCATCAGCAATGATGTCCCTGGTTCCTCGCCTGATTTTCCAATAATTCCCTGTCTATATACTGCTACAGCCACTTTTGAATGATCTTTAGTAAAATTCTGCTTGCATGTGATATTAATGATATTGTCCGATAGCTTCCACATTCAGTTGGATCCCCTTTTTTGGGAATAGGCACAAATATCTTTGTAATTTAATTGCTAGCTAAATTTTAAGCATTTGCCACAATTTTATTTTACTTTTTTAGAAGACGTCATGGTAAATCATTCATTGTCAGCATTTTTATCTGGATATGCTTTCTGTGAAATAAGCCACCATGATTATTACATATGGATATTTTATAAATCAAGTTCTTAATATTTCACATTTCTAAAAGCAAAACAAGTCAAAAATACATAAATCTTGTTTTTGTTGTTGTTGTTAGGTGCCATTGAGTGGAGTCCGACTCATAGAAACCCTATGTATAGCGGAACAAAACATTCCCTGATTCTGTGTCAGGCACAATCTTATTTATGTCTAAGCTTATTGTTGTAGACACTGTGTCAATCCATCTGGTAGAGGATTTTCCTTTTATTCATTGACCTGCCACTCTCCTAAACATGATGTCTTTCTCCAGGGAATGGTCCTTCCTGACTACTGTTCAAAATCAAAGCATATATATATATATATATATATATATGTGGTTGGGATTTAGCCCAGTGGGTAGAGCACTGCGCTGCAGTTTCTGAGGTCCTGAGTTCAGTTCCCAGCACTGCAAAAATGGGAGAAGGGCCTGGCAATCCACTCCCAAGGCAATCCCAAAACAGTCAGCCATTGAAAACCCTATGAGGGTTGCTATGAGTCGGATACCGACTCAACAGCACCTAACAACAACAACAACATATATATATACATACACACACACACACACTTAGGGGTTGAATCCAGAGCCTCATGCATGCTAGGCAAGTGCTCTACTATTCAGCTCCACCCTCAAGCCCCTTTTTTATTTTTTATTTTGAGACTAAGTCTTACTAAGTTGTGCAGGCTGCCTGCCTCACATCTCAAACCTGCAATCCTCCTGCCTCAGCCTCCTGAGTTGCTGGATTACAGGTGTAAAACACAGTGCCTGGCATTTGCTTTCTTTTTAAACATATGGTATAAGCAAAGCTCTAGACAAAGACAAATTTCAAGATTCTAACAATAATGAAGAAGGCAGGATATACTGATTCACACCTAACCCTTTTCCAAATTCACATGGCTGGTAAAAAGCATTTCCTAAATAAATTTGACCCTAAACTCTGAAGACAAAAGACATTAAGAATAAGTTCTCAGTATCATGAGTAAGCTTTTCTGACTAAGAGGTTCTATCTTATGAAACTATCAAAGCAATTAGAAAGATTAAAGAAGCCAAACCTGTTACTATGAGTTACTGGTAAACAGGGTATTCTCACTCTTTAAAAAGTATGCTATTTCAAAAAATTTAAAAACACAGAATACTAAAAATGTACTAACTCATGGAGTCTTCAAAAATTCATTAAAGATACTTAATGGAATAGGTATTAATTTTCAGGCACTGTTCTATGCACTTTGTGGGAATTAACCCTTTTCACAAAAACCCTGAGGTAGGAACCAGTATCCCAATCTTAAAGATAAGAATAAAGACACAGTGATGTTTATATTTCCAAAAGTTACATGACTCAGAAGAAGTGATATTAAGAGTTAGATCTATATACATTACCACATTTAATTCAAACAACTACAATTGCAGGTAGGAGGGGGAAATTTTAGTCTCATTTTAAATTCTGGAAAACTGTAAATTTGAGTACAGACTGACATCCTTAAAATCATGCCGCCAGTCAGTCACAAGAGCCAAAAATAGAATCTAGGGCATCCAACTCTAAAGGCCACTGCTATTTCTACATTGGCTAGCTTTTGGTATAGAGTCTATAAATCAAGATGTAACACAATTTAGAGAGTATGTGGTGTCTTGATCACTGAGAAGATGCTTCAGGATCCTCCCGTGGGCTGTGGTGGCTACATCAAGTGCCATCCACACCAAGGTATTAACACGCTGTGGTATCACTGTTTTTTCATTTTCCCTTATACATTTTTTTTCACTTAATAATTGTTAAACACACAGGTTCATATGAAAATAAGAAATATTTATCTTCATTCTTTATCATTCTTTCACCTTCATTTTTTTATATGACTAGTCTGCTTGGCCATTTAAACTACTACTAGCCCAATAAATGTAGGCACAGTTTGTTCCAACAAGTATTCTAAATAGAATTAAAACCACTGTGGTTTTGCACCTTAAAGAGTTAAAAGTTTTCACTTCCCATTTATCTCCATTTGAGTTGCATGCCCTCCTGTTCCACTTCCGGAGATCAGGAGAAGAAACAATAGCTGCCTTTTGTGCCCAAGCAAGGCACCCACGTGACAGGCACCAGCACTTCTTTATTGAATTGAATTGTGAAAAACAGGAAGCAGAGTTGTAAGACCCCTTTCTCGGTTACAAATTTCTAAGACTTGAACTGCCCCAATTTGAATTGTTTCACGTTACTCTGTAAAACTAGAACCAAAGGGTGAAAATTACCTTGATAGTTACAAGGATAAATTTCAGCTTCAGGAAAAAACTCTGGAATAAACACAGCTGCCTCACACTGGTCCAGTTTGCCTCTGGGTTAAGAGGCAGCTGCTCATGATCACAGCGGTCACAGAGGGGGAAAGTCTGAGTAACTGTCCTAGAACAGGGAGAGTCCTTCCCTGAAACCCAAGATAGTTCACTGCATCCATGGCAAGAATGGGCATTCCATGGCCGAGCACCATATGCTGCAGGACACTCTCCAGTGCATTTTTTTTTTTTTTTTCATTTGATCCACAGTAGAAAGTGGCTGGAGTATGAGAGGGAACAGACATCATTTATTCTTCCCATTTTTCAGACTAGGCATTTGAACAATTTAAGCTGGATTATACAATTAGTAAAAGCAAAATTTTGGGTTTCAGTCTAGGACTTCTGACTCCCAAGGTTGGGGCATTTCCAGCTAGGTAATTCTTCAACAACCAACACATGATGCCTTCAACCATCATACATGTTCATCATGGACAGGGGCAAGGATGGGCCCAGAAGACATAAAGCATGGAGAGATGAGCTAACAGCAAAACATGCTAAGAGTTCTATTACTCTCACAAACCATCCTTTCTACCTCAGGGAAAAGGGCTCATTATACTTCCAGTAGGAATGTTCTCTAAGGCTCTGTTTACATGAGTCAACTAAAGGAATACTTATCCAAGTCCTATTTTACTGTGCTTTGTTGAGAAAACAAAACACTTCGGGAAGTTTGTCCACATTTTGAGGGCAGTACAAACACAGACAGCAGTGCCCCATTTCTGTATCCAAAGCATAAACTGTGGCTCAAAGACTACGCTGGTAGTTATTAAAGAAAATAAAAAGGAAGGGGAGAGGGGGTCACTGAAATGTATTCCTTGACAACTAGTCCAAGACAACTTCACACTTGTGTCTAGCAACAGGAGTTCAACAGAAATGGGTCAGCAATTGAAGGGTTGCTAAAACTTGCAAGATTTTCAAGGGAAGACATGAAAGTGTCAAATTTCATGAACCTGTCTACCAAGCACAGAAAGTGGCAGGCTGCCAAAGGCTGGACAGTGTTCACTCATGTGAAATGCTGGGAACTTGAACCTCCACAATGCCTGCCCCGCCACTCAGCCACAATGGTGAATGACTTGATCTCAACTTTCCAAAGACCTCATGAACTCTAAGTCAAATGCTGCTAATCATGCAAAGTTCCTTTTACTTTAGGATAGAAAAACTCTTTGATTGGAAAAGTACCTTGTCAATATGAAGCTGTTACAGGGTACATTTTAAATGCAGTATCTAGGTACAACAGCATAGCCTACCAACATGCCAGCAACCAGTCTGATTCAATTTACTACCTTTTAACACGCCAGGTTTGTGCATTGACACACTGCTATTATTTACACATAGGTGGGATCATATTCATTCACATAACTATTATCCCTCCCCAATATTTAGTTATAAGTCCATGGAACTTCAGGTACCTTGAGAAGAAAACTAATCCTAACTTACTTTTCTCTGTATCTCTTGTATCTCACAGTGCATGGCACAGGGAGGAGTGTTCACAAATGTTTACTAAATAAAAATTGGATAATTGTAGTAAGAACATTTCCTAAAGTCAGAAAAAGCAGGTTCTGGGAAAGAGAGAACTACTGGATTAAAAGGAGCAGGAACTCCAGAATGAGGAGAAAGCACAGGAGGCAGATGTGAATCAGCAGGCAACAAAGGAGTATAGGGTAAATGTGACACTGCACAGTGGAAGGGGAAATCTCACATGTGTGTGTTTCCAAAATGCCAGCATGCATCAGGCCAGTTTCTGTGAATGCCTTCTGCTCTAGAACAGCCTTATAGTGTGGTTGGAGAAGGAGGATGACAGAGCAAGTGTATACAATATTTCTGACAAATCCTCCAGATGACAATGACTGAATATCCTTTCTTTTTTTATATAACCTTGAATATATCAATTTGTAATCATTCTGCAAGATGGAAACTATTGTGAATACTATAAGCACTAGTAACGTGAAAACCTTACCAAACACCCCAACTACTTTTGAAGAACAAGTGATTTCAGAAGGAGAGACACAGGCTATTACCAGCAGACAGGCGAGGGCAGCACACCTGGGGAGCGGGCCAAGCCAGACAGGTGGCCTCCGTGAGTAACATGGGCTGTAAGCGCTGACAAGCCCTCTCTGTTTGACATTTCTCAGCAGTCTGCATTCCAAATCTAGGCATAAACCTTAAGTAATAACAGACCAACGTTTCTGAAAAACAGATGCCAAGATTAAAACTAGAAATAAAGAACATTTTCTCATTAAAAAGATTTCCAAAGTAGGGTATTTATGGACGTGCACAGGCCAAACCATATATTTCACAAGTAGAGACTGTGTACCCAGGATGGCCGCCATTTATAAACCCCTTGGATTTTGGATTCCAGGAATGAACTGTTCTACCTATGCAATGCTTCCCACAGACTCTTGCATATTTCCAAGGGTTTCCAACCATGCCAATTACTTATGCCACCAGTACACCTCCACATGGAAGTCTATCACCTTCACACAGGGGAAGCTCACAGAATGGGCTTCACCGTCCAGACAAGCCAATGCACCCTTTGGAAAATGCCTTTAACAGTCTCCTGAAAACAAAGAAAGAAACTAGGGAAAGAAGCCAGGGAAGAACCCAGGGAGTCTCTACATCCAAGCAAGCCCAGCTCTAGTGGCAAAATGGATAGTTTTCTTCTGGCTCCCCTACCTAGTTTCCTTGTTCATTATCTTACATAAGCACAAAAACATTCATCTGTCCATTATTCTATTCAC
Source organism: Pedetes capensis (assembly GCA_007922755.1). Taxonomy (NCBI): domain Eukaryota; kingdom Metazoa; phylum Chordata; class Mammalia; order Rodentia; family Pedetidae; genus Pedetes; species Pedetes capensis. The sequence goes on from VMDO01002486.1 coordinate 131,091, forward strand.
CCTTCATCAGAAAGTATGGATTGTGCACTTGCTCCCTGCCAGGCACAGGGAAGACCAAGACAAACCAAGCATGGTTTGTTCCTCCCATTAAATGGCTTTTCTCCCATAGTGCCTGGCTCAGCAATCTCCTGTTTCCAGGGGCTTTCCATGTCTCACTCTTATGACCTCTCAGGCATGAAGATTTGGTGGCCATCATTTAGACCACAAGGTGCAGGGGTCACTGTTCTTTCTTCCAGGTGTATCTGTATCTTAAGTTTTAGTCTACACAAGCAAAAGCTTTAAGTTTTTTTAAAAACTTGCTGTCAGACAATCAGGTGCCAAGGAAGGACATCTGTCATAAAACAGCGGACAGCCCAGAAGTCCTGTGTCATCTGAATAAGAGCAGCTTCTGAATGAATTTCAGGAGGAATATAATCACTTCCAACACTAATTGCTTGAGAACACTATAACTAAACTTTGACCACTTTCAGGAAAAACAGTTCAAGAAATGTGTAAAAGTGATCTGCATCATAACAAAACAAAGGGTACATGTACATTTAATAAAACATTTTTTGTAAAATTTATGACAGCATTTTTGCTCAATAATATTCAGTATAATTTATCAATAAAAACAAATCTTGAAAAAATATCCTCAGCAATGGAGCCCTATAATGAGGCCCACTTAGTACAACTAGTACCCCATAAGAAAAACAAAGCAGATTGGTTGTCCCTTAAGAAAAGACACAATGAGATGGGTACTTACTCCTGAAATCTCCTGGAACAACTTTGCTCACCTAAATAGGATTATACGTGCCACACAGAAAGAAGGAATTACTATTAAAGAATAAAAATGATTACATACAAGAGAACTGTAACCACTGAATCACTGTATTTATAAATAATCTTCCAGATAAAATTTGGGAGGATGCTCTTTCAAATTAGAAGAAATGAAGGCAAACTCACCAAAATCAAAGTAACGTCAAGGCTGCATGTGAGAGGAGCCAGAGCTTCCTGGAGAGTCCTTTCAGCACAGCCACTTCATTCCTCATGTGCACCCAAACCATAGGTGACCCCCTGAGGCCACACTCCTTCATTTAACAGATCCCCAGCATGTCCTCCCCACCCCCCCCTCCAGAGAGCCCCATCTGTGCCCTGGATCAGAAGTGAAGGCCAAGAGCTGCCTTCTCTCCCTCAAATGATCAGGCCTCCTGGACAAATCGCTTCTCGGTGACACCACCCAGCAGAGTTCTTTTCCAGAATATGTAAGTGGCTGACTTTCTAGCCAAAATGGCAGAAACTTCTGGAATGGTTCTCTAAACATGAATTCTGCTGCAACCCTCTTTATGATCAGAAAAAGGACACAGAGTGAGGGAGACATGGGGAGGGAAGGCTCTCAGAGGGCACCTGGGAAAGGAGGAAAGTAGAAAAACCTGTGGTTCTTTCTCCCATCTTTCCTTTCCCCAAAGTCAGCTTTCAAAGTCAGAAGAGTGGAACTTGTTCTCCTAGAACACACCTGTCCCCGCTCATTTGTTCTGAGTTTTGTGGAATGTTCCCCATCACGAGGTTGTGCTCCTCTCCTTTTGTTGCCTGCTTTGGCCCCAATCTGATGTTGTGTTCTCTAAATCTCAGTTTTGAGGGCCCAGGGCAACTGCCTCCATAACTGCTTTGTCCCTTTGTTCTTCCCAATTCCAGACATGAACTCCGCCCAAAGTCCACCCCAGTGCCAGTTTCCATAAAGCCCCCTCTGCACTTCTTCTTGCCTCTGTGCCCAGGCCTCCTCTGAGCTCACACAGCTCTCTGTCATGCCCGCCCCCTGTGCAGAAGTTGTGAGCTGTGCACATACTCTGGGCACAGTGCTATCATGCTCACTCCCTGAGTGGCAACTGAGCTGTGCATGCTCTGGACACAGGCTGTTCCACCCACTCTTAGTAATAACTACGTACTTGTCTGATTCCCTGTGTCAAGTCCATCCATCCATTTGATGCCCAACATTAATGAACTATGTCAATGGTCATTACAAAGATAACCCTAACTCAGTTCTTCACTGGGAAAGAGCAACAAAGGGCGAGGCAAACCTCTCAAAATCATGTATATTTCTATGACTTCTCCCCTCCCTCCATTCAAATGTCAATTCCTTCCCTAACCCTTTAGCAGAAAGAACACCTGCCTTCCTTAATAGCTTTATCTTCCTCCACACCAGGTAGCCATCCCTGGGGTGAGAGGAGCTGGAGATAGCTGTCTAAATAAGTAGGTATAGATGTGGATAGTATTTTACAAGTTAGTGGTTTGTGTGTCTGCTAGAACAGCAGTTCCATTAAGGCAAGGACTTTGATGTGTTTGGGCCTCTGATGTATAGATTCCTTATATATGGAATAGCGCCTGAGAAAAAATGAATTCTCAGGAAGCATCAGTTGATATATATACATGTGTGGGCAGATGATAATGTCTTGACCAAAACAGGAAACCCAGAAAAACAATGAGAGCAGGTGAAATAAGGTAGGGAAATTTGTTTAATAAAAGCTTTTTAAGTTTGAGGGACCTGGCCAGGCTGCCAGCCAGCAAGGATTCCAGTAGACAATCTGTCTGAAATGCAAGAGGCAATTTAGTTTGAAAAATTATCAGCATATTAAGAGGTCAGGTGATGCCACAGGTAGAGTTAAGATTATCCTGAGAAAAGCAGGTCAAGTAAGGATGAGCTGGGAAAATAAAAGTATCTACTTCATGTTGTTGTTGTTGTTAGGTGCTGTCAAGTTGAGTCCAAATCATAGTGACCCTATGTACAAAGGAATGAAACACTTCTTTATTCTGTGCCAGGCACATGATCTTATTTATGTTTAAGCCCACTGTTGCAGACACTGTGTCAATCCATCTGGTGGAGGGGTTTCCTTTTTTTCATTGACCTGCCACTATCCCAAACATGATGTCTTTCTCAGGGATTGGTCTCTCCTGACTACATGTAAGACACTGTCTAGCCATCCTTGCTTCCAAGGAGCATTCTGGTTGCACTTCCTCTAGGACAGATCTGTTGGTTCTTTTGGCAGTCCATGGTATATTCAATAGACATCTCCAGCACCATAATTCAAAAGCATCAATTCTTGTCCTGTCTCCCTTGTTCAATCTCCACCTTTCACAACCATATGATGCGACTGAAAATATCATGTCATGAGTCAGGTGCACCTTTGTCTTCAATGTGACATCTTTACTTTTCAATACTCTAAAGAGATCTTTTGCCACAGTTTTTCCCAAAGCAATGCATCTTCTGATTTCTTGACTGCTGCTTCCATGGGTGTTGGTTGTAGAGCTCAGTAAAGCAAAATCATGAACAACTTCAATCTTTTCTCCATTTACTGTGAAGTTGCATACTGACCCAGTTGTAAGGATTTTTGTTTTATTGATGTTTAGTCATAATCCATACTGAAGGCTATGTTCTTTGATTTTCATCAATAAATGTTTTAAATCCTCTTTAGTTTCAGCAAGCAGAGATGTGTCATCTGCATAATGCATGCTGTTATTGAGTCTTCCTCCAATCCTGATGTAGCATTCTTCCTCATAAAGTCCAGCTTCTCGGATTATTTGCTTAGCATATGAATTGAAGAGATAGGGTGAAAGTAAATATCCCTAACACACACCTTTCTTTCTCAACTTTAACGCAGGCAGTGTTTCCTTGTTCTATTTGAACAACTGCCTCCTAGTTCAGATATACAATCATGTACAGATTCCTCATGAGTACAATTAGGTGCTCTGGTATTCCAATTATTCACACAGGGTTATCCATAATTTGTTATGATCTGGTCAAATGCCTTTGCATAGTCAATAAAATATCGATAGACATCTTTCTGATATTCTCTGCTTTCAGGTAATATCCACCTGACATGAGCAATGATGCCCCTGGTTCCCAGGCCTCTTTTGAATCTGGCTTGATTTTCCAGTAGTTCTATATACTATTGTAGTCACTTTTGAATGATCTTTAGTAAAATTTTGCTTGTGCATGATATTAATACTATTGTTTGTTTCCACATTCAGTTGGATCCTCTTTTTTTGGGAATAGGCACAAATATGGATCTCTTCCAGTCAGTTGGCCAGATAGCTATTTTCCAAATCTGTTGGCATTAACATGTTAGCACCTCTAGTGCTGCATCTGTTTGCTGAAACATCTCTATTGGTATTCCATCAATTCCTGGAGCCTTGTGTTTTGCCAGTTCTTTCAAGGAAGCTTCCACTTCATCCTTCAATACCATTGATTCCTCTTCTTATGCAGCTTCTTGAAATGGCTGGTCATCTACCAATTCCTTTTTGTATAATGACTCTGTGTATTCCTTCCATCTTCTTTTGATGTTTCCTGCATCGTTTAATATTTTCCCTGTAGAATCTTTCACTATTGCCACTCATGACTTGAATTTTTTCTTCAATTCCTTAAGCTTGAGAAACATAGAGTGTGTTCTTCCCTTTTGGTTTTCTAGCTCTACCTCTTTGCACATGTCATTATAATATTTGTTTTTGTCTTTTCAGGCTGCCTTTTAAAATCTTTTGTTTAGTTCCTTAACTTCATCATGTCTTCCTTTTACTTTAGCTGCTCAACATTCAAGGGCAAATTCCAGAGTCTCTTTTGATATCTAATTTGGTCTTTTCTTTTTTTCCTGTCTTTTTAATAACCTTTTGTTTTCTTCAGGAATGATATCTTTGATGTCATGCCACAACTCATCTGGTCTCCTATCAGTTGTGTCTAATTCATTAAACCTGTCCTGGAGGTGATCTCTGAACACAGGTGGGATATACTCAAGGTCATACCTTTGTTCTCATACACTTGTTCTAATTTTCTTTAGTTTCAGTTTGAACTTGCATATGAGAAGCTGATGGTCTGATACACAATCAGCAAGTAGTCTTGTTCTGACATTTGATATGGAGCTTTTCCATTGTCTCTTTCCACAAATGTAGTTAATTTGGTTCCTGTATGTTCCATCTGGTGAAGTCCACGTGTATAGTTGCAATTTACGTTGGTAAAAAAATGTATTTGCAATGAAAAGGTCATTGGTCTGACAAAATTCTATCATGCAATCTCTAGCATCATTTCTGCCACCAAGGCCATATTTTCCAACTACTGAGCCTTCTTTGTTTATAACCTTTGCATTCCGGTCACCAGTAATTATCAGTACATCCTGCTTGCATGTTTGATTTATTTCAAATTGCAGAAACTGGTAGAAATCTTCTCTTTCTTCAATTGTGGCCTTAGTGGTGGGTGCATAAATTTGAATAATAGTCATATGAACTGGCTTTCCTTGTAAGCATATGGATATTATTCTAACACTGACACCATTGTATTTCAGAACAGATCTTGAGATGTCTTTTTTGATGATGAATGCAACCCCATTTCTCTCTAATTTGTCATTCCCAGCATCATAGACCATATGATTATCTGACTCAAAATGGCCCATGTTGGTCCATTTTATCTCACTGATGCCTAGAATGTCAATGTTTATGCATTCCATTTCTCTTTTAACAATTTCTAATTTTCCTAGATTCATACTATGTACTTCATAGGAATCTGTATATTAAAGAAGTTACTGTATATGAAATATGTGATTTTTGTTATCTCTGCAAGGCTTAGCCAAATATGTCTATATAGCAAATACCCAGTAAATGCTTAGAGAATATAGGAATACCTTTTGATATTGAGAAAGACTGCTTTTGGTGCCAGATGTTGAATATTTGGACACATACATTTGGCAGAAGGACGTGGCAGCCCACTCTCAAAGAATCCCCAAAACAACTAGCCATCGAAAATCCTATTGTTGCTATGAGTCAGACCCAACTCAATGGCACCTAATAACAAACATTTATACAAGCCTGTATTTTTATTTTGTAAGATTCTGAGTTATTGTAGTCTGCTCAAAACTTAAGAAATACCCCAGAATTACTCAGTGTGAAATAATCCTGTATTACTTTTTATTATATAGAAGGAAAAGAAAGTAGGCTTAATTCAATTTCTCAGCATGGAATTTAAAAGGAAAAAACTCTTTGCTACAAGGTCGATGAACACGAGTGTCTATCATAGCAGGGCAAAGTATGATCATTACAGACTTAAGATGGCAAGGAGAAAAACTGTTTGGCACAGACTAAAAAGCAATGACAAATATGGCATTGGAGCTAAACTCAGAGGATGAGTTAAATGTAAAGGTCCAATTTCAAGACAAAAACTACTGGTTGGCTTAGGTGGTTAGCTTTTAAGTATATAACTACAGTGTAACTAAAATAACCACCCAAAGTCAACCCGGGGAAACAAATGTCCTGATGGACATCCTATTTGGAAGAGTTAGTCAAGGAGGCCAAAGCGCAACACTAACACCACTGTGCCATTGCTGCAGGGCTGGTGGCCCATGGTAGACACCCTACAGAGAGGGCCTTCCAGTCGGAGGACCCTGGAGTCTCACTGTGTGGGCAGAGGAGAAGGTAGGAGCAGCTAGCATGGATCTGCTTTTATCTTTTTTTTTCTCCTGATATTAGAATTTTAGTTAAAATTTTGAAAAAAAGTTTTACTGTTAAACACTTTGGAAGTCAATGCCCCATAACAACTTAACTCTATGGGGGAAAAAAAAATCACAATTTTTAAAATTCTACTTTTTATGTCCAGTTTTACGGTTGGCTGAAGAATGTTGGGAAGATGGTTCTGATGGGAGTGGGCTGGTGCACAGACTCAGATGTATAAACTTTAGAATTCTATAATGTTTGTATTTTATATAACATGCTTCTCTTATATAAAAAAAAAGTGCTTCAGATGTTTTCCTTTAGACTACTTGTCTTCTCTATTTTTCACAGAAAAAAAAAATGACTAAGTCCAATTGCTTCCCTGGGGAAAGATGAAATCTGGTTGAGACCTCATATATTAATTACTGTATTTATGCTTAGTCACAAGAGAAACCATCCCATGTTTAACAGTAAAAACATATTCATAAAAAACCATTCTCTAAGGGAATTTTGTACACTGGAATCATATTACTTTTTCCAAACAACTTTCATAAAATTCCTGTGCACTATCAGATGAAAACCAAGTGTTTCAAATTTTAATTACAAAATGGTATTTTACTAAGTGAAGAAACCAGAATGACAGAAAGCAATGAAGTTAAAGCAGAAACAAATTTCTCTTGTAATGCCAGCTCTTCTCCCAGTTCCTAAAAAGGAAGAGTCTACGTTTATGTCAAGAACTATGTAGCATTAATCCAACAGGCTTTGTTCTAACTTGAGAGTACAAAGTTTTGCCTTTGGAGACCCAATAACCCTGGACACTAAGACCTTGCTTCACAGGGAGTATTTCAGATTTTCCTACTGGCATTAAAGATGCAGGCAGACTCTCCCCTCCTCACCCCCCATCGCCGACACACACACACATACATCCAGATGAAATGGCTGAGCCCTCCTCTTGTCAGGACAAAGGCTCTGTGTGGACCCAGAAGGAAAGGCAGAGTTTGAGATCCTCGAAGCCCTCTCTAATCCCTCCCTGAGACTCATGGCACACATGTGAGAGGCAACTGGTCAGGATTAAAAGTACAGTCTGGCCACAGAGCCCCACCCAGCTAACTGGCCCACACGGTAACTAAACCCTGACCTTGGCCTCATTGTCTCCATTCCCTGACCAAATGTGTTAAATGGCTGCAGATTCTTGAACTAGGACTCAGATGTATTTCCCAACCAACAATAATAACAAAAATAACGAACATGACATAATTTTCTCTAGTAAGGAAAAAATGTTTTACTTATTAATAGTTAACCACTTACCAGGAAATTTGATGACAATCAATGCTAAACATCAACCTACAACTGGTTTAAATCCCTTTCTCCACAAGATTCTCGATACTAGAGGGTTACAGATGCCTCACTGAACTCTGAGAAACATTTTCCTCAGAGACAATTCTGCTGATGCATCAGTTTTGATTCCGGAGCTTTCATCTGTGTGAACTGAAGGCCATTCATCCTAGAATGGAATGACTCTCCTTTCAGCCAGCCCCCTGCTCTCACCGTGTGGATTTTCAGTCACCACCCACTTCACCACCTCAGTGCTCTCTGTGTAACTCAGAGCGCTGACTGTCGGGGCAGGAAGGCCCTCAGGAGGTGCTTGTGCGGACATCATTTCATAAAAGAGCAAATCAGGTCCCAAGAAATGAGGTGACCACAAATGTCTTAGTGGGTCAGGTATGGTGGTGCACATCTGTAACTGCAGCACTCAGGAGGCCAGGCATGGCTACACAACTAAACTCTGTCTCAGAAGCAACAATGATACGTCTTGGTGGCTGAGCTAATGTCAGTAGATGGGCACTCTGTCCTAATGCGCTGACCAGCAGATTACAAACCAGGTTCCTCAAGGTGGGTGCTGGGACGTGGCTCAGGAATCCTGGGGCAGGAGGAGCCTGACAGCAACCCCCAGGGGAGTGGCACATAATTTGTTTCATATATGAGAGTTAAACATAAGATTTCATTTGAAAGAGAGGACTCTACCATAAACAAATAAACGTCTTGAAAACCATATGGCAAAACTAACTTGAAATAAAAGTTAAAAGAGAGAACTAAAAACATAGGGTCTTATTTTAATGAACGTGTCCTTTTAAAAATGGAACAAGGAAAGAAAACAACACTAAAACCAAATGTTATAGCATACAGTTCTCTCCTTTATTTTTGCCTGCCCAGCAAAATAAAACCCAAAACAGAACGACAAAGAGAAAGTCAGGCTCAGTGGGCATGGCTGTCATCCTAGCGACTCCTGAGCCTGAGGCAGGAGGATCACTTCAGACCGGGAGATCAAGACCAGCCTGGGCAACACAGTGAGACCCTATATCTCTCTCTTCTCTTCTGTTTCCTCTCTCTCTCTCTCTCTCTCTCTCTCTCTCTCTCTCTCTCTCTCTCTCTCTCACGCACACACATATAACACAAAGAGAAGAAAATCAAAGGGAAGAGAAGACATTTGAGTTTCTAGGTCCCTAAGAAATTCTTCCATCCATGTTGAACTGAGAGAGCAATTTCCAGAAACAGAGTCACAGTGGACATTTAACATCCCTATTTAAATTCCTAATCTCTAATCTTTACCCCAAAAAGAATGGAAGAAATTGGAGCTCTCATAAATTACCTGAAAAATAATTAATAAAAAGACTGTGAAGTTTATTAACTGATCACCTATAAGCTGATCACCTTTTATACCTTTCAGTTTCTCACATTCCAAAAAAAAAATAAATAAATAAACAAAAACAAAAATAAAGTATCTTGTCTATAGGTGTTCACAAGCCCTTGAACCATGTCTCTTTAAGGTCAGTAGAAAGGAGGCAAATGGGCCTCTGTGTGGTATGCATTAGAGCTGGATGCAATTTGCAGAAGGGGATGGCCCTAAGGACACTGAGAAGTCAATAAGTCACCAAAAACTGTGCTTACTGTGGTTTGGCATTCAACAAAGAATCTCTTCTCTGACTTTCAATTTTTATCATTCTAGGCTCATACTAGAGCCAGATGATTTTAAAATATTGTTCCAAATAACCTTAACTTTTTCAAGTCACTATCTCCCAATGACATTGAACTAAACCTTTTTATCATTTTATGGATCATTTAAAGCCAGCAAACTTGATCATTGGTAATGCAATAGTTCTTTACAAGAAGCACCTGCCAGCTAAAGTACAGTTCTTTGGAGTGGTCGTTAACATGTTCAGTCCAGTCAAGTATCCTCTCAGTGCCATCCTCTGAAAAGATCAAATGTCATTTTCTAAAATGACAACCTCTCTTACTGCCTCCTCCCACTCACCCCAAAATTTCGGAAAGCAGCATTACCATACAATGCAAAGGAGAGAGACAGCCATTTCCAGACATGGCAAGCTCATAATATTTTAAGATTCAAAGGATAGTGTAACAAAGAATTCATTTTCCTTATGCTCTAACGATGTATGAATAATAACCTGAGTTGTTTTATGAACTTGGAACACTGCAAAAGGCCATTTTGGTCAGCCTCCAAACAGACATACTTAAGTGACCTAATTTTTATGTTCTACTTTTGAAGATCTCCAGGACAGAAATTCCACAATTTCCATTGGTAGCTTGACTTGTGGTTTAATTTCCTTCAGCGTCAAAGGGCACTGTTTCTCTCAACTGTTTTTTTTTTTTTTTTAAGTTAAATAAGAGCTCAGCTCTTATGAAAAGGAACCTAGACTTCCCCATGGAGCGGAATAGAATGCTGTCATTAGCCTTGTACATAAACGACTCCTGGAAGACATTTCCAGCCCCCCCCACCCCAAATACACATTCATCCTACCTCTTGATCTGTTGGTGGAGAAAAGAGAAAGTTTTCTGACACCAGTGATGGGAACAACATAAAAAAAAAACATAAAAGTAAGCAACCAAGAAGCAGAGCATACTCTAAACCCAGAACACGTGCCCGGCTTCCCAAGGACAAGGGCGTTACTTTCTCCAAGTGGAGTCCATCCTGTCTGCACACAAGTCTCAAGTTAACAAGCTTCATAAACAACTCCACACCTCCCAGAAGGAAAGTAGCTCAGATGCAATGAAAAAATACTTTCAAGTCACTGTGGAACATCTTTTCCAGGTTTCACACTTTCCAAATGAAGAAAAGAATTATTTGATTCCGGGTATCCTTTTCCTTTTCTGTTCTATTAAGAAGTCCCCAAGCAATATCATACTCAGTTTTCTTTTCTTTTCTTTCTTTTTTTTAAGAGGTGAACTTTCCACCACACTACACTTCTTGAAACAAGTCTTCCGGAGATTTTGCCCTTGGCCTCCTGGAATTTTTCAATGGAACTCAAAAGAGATGTTGACCTGACCCCAAATGTTACCCTAATGAAAACTCTGTTTTTAATTCTTTGAACTCTTCTCTTTCTCTTTGCTTGTCATGCCCTCTGGGAAAGAAAAGTACAGATGTTGGCTGGACCTCAACTGGCAAACACCAAGTTAATTGAGTTCTAACAGTTTCTCAAGAACTTGAACAGACTCACAAAGGTATTAATTATGCTCCCTTCTCTGGTATGGTTATCTGCACTTTACCTGCATAAAGGATCAATGTAAAAATAGAACATGCCAGCACATTACCTTTCTGGCAAAAATGAGATGTCAATCACAGGAAGATTAAAGGGATCTTATAGGTTTTCCAAAAGCAGAGAGAAAGAGACAAAAAATTTACAATCTCAGGGACAAGGATAAGGAGAAGTGAGGATTACTTTATGCCAGTTAAGAGTCTAAGTGAGGCTGGGTCCAGACTCTCTCTTGCAGGGACATTTTGAGGGGTTCTGGAATTGGACATCTACAATTAGGGTTTAGTTGATAATTTCCTTTTCTTGCAAGAGGAAATATTCTGATATAGAGGTTTTGTTAATTCCATTTCAAATAGTCCCATTTACCCATGTTTAAGAAGGGCTTAGATGTGCCCATGCACACAAAAGAGCATGCACACACATACAGAATCCAGTCATACGTATTCCAGAAGCTTCTTGTCCCTAGAGGGCCCCTGCCTGAGGACATGTTCTTTCCTCTAGCAAGAGCTGAAGGGGAAAGATGAATGACTATTTCTCTGGAAATATCTTCCTGGAATTGATTAGGGACAAGGCTTCTAACATGATTCTGCTACATTCTATCTGTAAGTCTGGTTCCTAAGTAGCAAGCTTATTCCTAGTTACCTGTCCCATATCAAAGCAAAACAACCACATGACCCATCAACAACATATGTGAGGACCATGAGAACTTAGACTCCCCATCCCTCTAGGAGCTACAATCCAGTAGCAAGAGGAAACACCTATTCACCAAGAACTGTGATTTTTCAAACAGGCTGTTCTGGGAAGGTGAACCCAGTATAATAGTGAAGATTAAATCAAATCCAGTACAAAGGGTAGAATATTTCTTCCACATTTTGGAATCTGACTTTGCAAAAGAAAGAGATGAAATTTGCCCCTTATCAAAGCAAAAAGACCTTCCCACTGCTTATAAAGGGACCCGAGTTTAATGATTTTGCTGTTTGACCATTTCCCTATACTATGGGTCAAACCAACACAACCAGCTGGGCCCATATTTGGAATGGACAGGAATGACTCAAGTAGAAAGATATATCTACTGCAATGTCCATTGTAAGTGCTTAATTTACACTTGTTGATGGACTGAACTGATTGTTTGACAGGAGTCTGGAAAAAGTGCTCTTTGAAATTTCATTTAATAAGAATAGTTTTCATTTATATTCTAGCTTGGTAGACCTAAACAAAGACTTTAATGGGATCATAGGTGAAGGAAGACCAAGCAAGTCAGTTCAATTTCCTCATCCACATGAATCAGAAGCTAAATAAATGTTGGAGAGCAATTATAGTAGAGGAGTCAATACAATTAGCAGTAGAAGAAACTAAATAAAATATGAATAAATAATTTCTATCTTCATCCAGCTCAGTTCAGACTCCTTCTTTATCTCTGAATTACCTTGCATAAACAAGCTCTAAGATTAAGATAAAGGAACCATTTTGTTCCATTTCCATTCCAAGTTTCATTGGCTACGGAGTAATGATTTTTAAAAGGGTATTACTTCTAGACACTAAACAAGGGATCTTTCATCTTAGTCTAGGTTGACACTACCTGGCTTCAATGATGACTCTGGGCTCTCAGCAAGCAGCTAAGTAGGAGATGTCATGCTAAGCTCAAGATTTCAGTTGAGGAGAAGAGCTGATCAGTTTAGGATTTTCATACATTTTGATGAAAATAAAAAGAATGAAGCCCTTTGTGATTTTTCCAACTCCCCTACATGAGGTATACGAGGAAGAAAAGCCAACCAGGATGAACAACTTCTCAAGGGAGACAAAGAGAAATAGAACAACAGCATTTCTGGAAAGTACCCTCCTGTGCCATGAGAACAAGGGAAGAGTGTGATGTCAGCATATGGCTGCTCTAGTGGATCTGTCTCTACCTGTTGCCAGGAAATACTGTCAGATGGTACCCGTTTCAGTGATGCTGATGGACATAAAGCACTTGGTTCTACTGGGGAAGTGAGAGCTCTTGAGTCTTTAAAGGACAATTTAAAGGATTAGCTCTAGATAGAGACTCTGAGCGCCACTGGCCTTCTGAAGGCATGGGGATCATAATGAGCCATAGGTCCAGCTACCACCATTGTTTGATGGGGTAGAAGAAATCTTGAAAGTTAGAACTGAGATATGTGGAATAAATAGGAAGCAGATGATGAGAGAGATTTCAAAAGCTGTTATTTCTGGAAACTATACCCCAGGAAGTTATAATGGGTGTGTGCAGCATGGGAGAGTCCAGAGTGGGTGTTCAGCCTGGAAGCTACCCAGCCACACATGAGCTCACGGAGATAGGACCTTCTACAACTAAAACCTCAAGAGCACTGAAAACCTTAGCAGTAACAGAAAATCATCAACATCATTTTCATCACCACCATCCTCCTCCTCACCACCATCATCGTGTATTGACAGAGCCCTGGCTAGGTGCCAGGCACTGTGGTAAGCACTTAATATCATTTATCTCCAAGGAACATTCACAATGATTTTATGAGATGGGCTATTTTACAGATGGAGAAACTGGGGATTGCAGTCAGGCTGGAGAAAGTAGCTTGACCAAGGTCATACCGCTAACAAGTAGCACAGGCCCTTCTCATATTACCTCCCGATGATCTAAAAGGTCATGGGACCTCAGAGATTAATATGGAAGGATTGAGAAGACCATTTTTTAAAGCTTTTTTTATTAGTACAATTTAATGGTCTCATTATGACATATCTATATATGCATTTCATTGTACATGGCTCACTTTAACGACCCCTTACCCTCTCAAGACCTTCCTCCTCTATCCCCTCCTTCACCACCAATGGTCTCCTTTCCATTTGCATCTCTTTTGTGAGTACATCTATCTATATATGTATCCTGGTTTTGCCACAAGGGCAACATATGTGATATTTTTTTCTTTTTCTCCCATTACTCTTTCTTCTTGCCCCTTCCCCCTTCTCTTTAGTCCATTATCTTTCCCTACTTAAATCCTATCTGCTTTCATGATCTATATGTTTTAATAATGAATATATATTGAAGTTTAACATCCGCATATGAGAGAAAACATGTGCTTTTTATCTTTCTGGGTCTGGCTTAATTTGCTTAAAATGATGATCTCTAGTTTCACCCATTTTCCAGCAAATGTCATAATTACGTCTCTTTTATGGCCAAATAAAATTCCATGGTATATATATACCACAATTTCCATATTCACTCATCTGTTGATGGACACCTAGGTTGATTCCATTTCTTGGTTATTGTGAATAACACTGCAATAAACATGGATGAGCCTGTAGCCGTAGCCCTGTGGTATCCAATCCCGTCAGATCCCGGAAGCTAAGCAGGGTCGGGCCTGGTTAGTACCTGGATGGGAGACCGCCTGGTGCTGCAGGCTTGGGAGAAGGACCTGGCAACCCCCTCCCAAAAATCAATCTGCCATTGAAAACCCTATGAACAGCAGAGAAGCACTGACAATAGTGTTTCCTCTGTTGTACAGAGGGTCGCTATGAGTCGGATACCGACTCGATGGCACCTAACACAACAACAACATTAAGAAAATAAAACTGTATTCTTTGGGAGAAGGACCTGGCAACCCCCTCCCAAAAATCAATCTGCCATTGAAAACCCTGTGAACAACAGAGAAGCACTGACAATAGTGTTTCCCCTGTTGTACAGAGGGTCGCTATGAGTCGGATACTGACTCGATGGCACCTAACAAGAACAACAACAAAACATGGATGAGCAGGTATCTGTGTGGTATATACACTTATCTTCGAGAAAGTTATTTTTTTATACACAGTACTTTATCTCCCTAAAGGACTTGAGGAAGTGGAACAGCACCAGTTCTGGAGTTCGGATTCTTGGGCTTAAGTACCAGCTCCACCACCTGCAGTCTGGGGGTGTGATGAACTAACCAGCCCAGCTTCCACAGGAGGTCAACAACTGTCCACTTCACTCTCTCCTCTTAGGCAATTTACACAACCTCTAGGAGTTTTTTCTTGATCTCTAACATCAGGCAGTGTAGTGAGAATTAAACAAGATGATTTTATAATGACACACTCCACACATACCGATGATGGTGGTTCTTACTTCATGTATCCCACTTGATTTCCACATGGTGTCACCTTCTGAGGAGTGGAACGGAAGTGTGCTCATTTCATAAATGCAGTAAGGAACTCCCAGTCACACTGAGTCATCACACAGCTGGTATACCATCACTGACTTCCCACCTTCTGCTCCTTCCTCCACCCTTCACTGCAGGCACCATAAAATCTCAACACTCTCAGGCAACCAAGTCTGCCATGAGTGTCACCACTCAGCATGGTATAAGAGTCCTAACAGTGATTCCCACAAGGCAGGCACATACCTTGTTCCACGAAGCCACCTAGGAGGTAACACACTGAAATAAGATAGTAGCAGAAACTTCCAGATTCTATAGGGAAAGTAAAGGCAATCCTTAAACTCTGTCCCAGTATTCAACTTAAGAATCCTTTGCTTGCTCACATGGAGTAGGTTGTGTTTTCTAGCAGCTATTTTTGAAGAGCTCTGGAAAAGGACATCTCATTACAACATAAACTAGAATATTCTTTTTAGATATACTGAGACTTTATATATACCTTTTTGCTGCCTAATCAAGTGCTTAATGGAGTTTTAAACTCAATAAGCTTATTTTATCTATGGTAGGGAGGAACCTAGCAGCTGTTGCATCAATAACAAGCAACTGTTGGATTACTACAACTGCTCCTTTTCTATTTTGTCCTTCATTATTACCAATAAAAGTATTCCTTATAGTCATTTAAAGTCCTTATCATATGAATTATGAAAAGCAGATAAAAACAAGGCCAGCCAGAATACCTTGAACTTTGAAAGTAATACTAAATTAAATTTAAATGTCAGTTGCACAGTCAATTACATCTGGTCAGAGACTCACTTTTTCTATAATCTATCTGCTAGCATGCCTGCAGCAGTACCACTGTGGCATCTGATCCTGTCAGATCTCAGAAGCTAAGCAGGGTCAGGCCTGGTTAGTACTTGGATGGGAGACCACCTGGGAACACCAGGTGCTGTAGGCTTGGGAGAAGGACTTGGCAACCCACTCCCAAAAAACAATCAGCCAGTGAAAACCCTATGAATAACAGAGAAGCACTAATAATAATGTTTCGCCTATTGTATGTAGGGTCTCTAGGAGTCACACATCGACTGAACAGCACCTAATAACAACAACAAATCTGCTAGCACAGTGATGCTGATCAGCAAAGAAGCCAACCAGATCCTTTTTACTAAATAGGACAAACAAGGACTGTGGTACACATGGCAAGAAAACCATTATGGAAGAATTTCACCACTTTAAAGAGTCTGTAAGCCAAGAAAAAATTAAACAACTTGAAAAGATACACAGAAAATGCTGACACCTCCCGTCTCTACCTCGCACACCTCTTGGACAAAGGGAGAGACTCAGGCTTGAATCCTAAATGGTCCCTACCCACATGTAAGCCATTATGCGTTCCTGTGCTTGAAATTTAATTCCACATCTGCTCTTCTGCATCCTCTGGAAATCTTATGAATTTCTCTGACAATTGTTTGTAAAGGCCATAATCATAGGCATCTGAAACTGGATCCCAGCTACAAGGCAAAACACCACATTATCCCAGGAGGCCATCGGTCAGACCTTACTTGGCTTCTCTTCTCTCTTGCTCTCTTTAAAATTGTGCTGAGGCTTCAATTTCCAGAGAGCTGATTAGCATTGGAAGAAGCAGCCCAGCCCACATATCATCTTCCCCACAGGGACAGGCACAGAACCTAATCGTCTTCCTTTCCAGTGTGGCCTCCCTGAACCACCTTTGAAAAGAAGCTTCATGGGCAAGTGAAGGTCCCTAGGCCAGTTCATGTTCCCCGCTGGTGGTTCCAAATCCCAGAAGGAGGCATGAAGTGGTACTCCAGCTCCAAGAGGCCCAAAAGATACATCTGTACTTTTCCAACTCTTTCATCACTTGGTCACTCAGGAGCTATGGGGCTGGACCTGCCCTTTCTGATCACAATTGGCCATTAGCACATGTGACCTTAAGGCAATGCAATTAACTTCCTTGTGTCTATTCTCCATTCAGAAATGTAATAGTGTTTTGACACATGCCTATAATCACAGCAACTCAGAAGGTGAAGGCAGGATGATTGCAAGTTTGAGGCCAGAGGCAGCCTACACAAATTAAGGAGACCCTGTCTCAAAATAAAAAGAAAGAAAGAAAGAAAGAAAGAAAGAGAGAGAGAGAGAGAGAGAGAGGAGGGAAGGAAGGAAGGGGGTCTGGGGATGTAGCTCAGTGGTAGAGTACTTACCTACCATGTGTGAGGCCCTGGGTTCAACTCCCCAGTAGTGAAGGGGAAAAAATTAACAGTAATCATTTCTTGAAAGGATTCCTGACCTGCTCTACTTTTTATTCTATAAATCTAAGAGTCAATAGGGAAAAGTTCTTGGCCACTACTGAGTTAGTAACCCTGGGCAACTTAACTTTCCCTCTAGACACCTCAGCTTTCCAGTCCAGTTTCTAGCCATCTCTTATTTTTCCTTGTAAGGAACAACTATAAGAATATACCCAGAAGTGTTCTTTAAAAGATGAAGCTCTGTAGAAATCTAAGTTATTAATATTGCTGTCATTTTCACCCACCTCAATAGCTCCACTCTATTAAAAACTAAGAGCTCTGGAACCAGACAGGCAAGACTAGCAAAAGTTATTTAACCATTGTAGACTCAAAGTTCTCATCTGTAAAATGCAGATGAAATAACAGTACGTAACATGGTTAGTGTGAAAACAGAGTGAGCAAATGGAAAGAAAGCAGCACTTAAAATAATTCCTGGCACAATAAATGGTGCCTAAACAACAACAATAATATTACTCTCATTATCCATGATTAACCCTGCTTTCTTGTTTTATCAGGCACTTTTCAAAATAAGCTACCTTGATTTTCAAGCCATTCAACTTTAGTGTGCTAAGGAAAGGGGAGGGACTAACATGCATTGTTATTTACCTCATTTATCCTGCCAACCAACATGGGTAGTAGATTTTTATTATCTGCCTTTTATAGAAAGTTCAGAAAGAATAATTGGGCATTGGGTGGGAGCCAGGATTCAAAATCAGGATAAGTAACCCAGACTCTGCTTCCCATCGCACCCAATTAAGGTTTCACTAAAAAATTAGAAGGTCATCTCATAGAGGCCATATGGTTCCAACATAGACTTAGACTTAAGCAGTCAGGGCTCAGTGCAGATGGCATGCACTCTTGACCTCCTTCTTCTGCCCCTTCTCAACCTGCCTCCACCTGAGCAGGTGAGCAGAGACTCCTCTTTACGCCCAGCCTGTGTGTATTCTGAGCAGCACTTGCCATCCAGCAGCTTAAGTGCTGACTTACGTCTGCCTCCTCCAACTGACCATGTGTTGGTTCCTTGAGGTTTGATATTGTTTCTGGTTTACCTCATAGGCTCCAAGCAGGACACGTGATACAGTTAGCTGAATGTATGGAGGAATGGCAGCCATCAGATACAGTAACTTCTGCTCCACCAAGGACTAGCTCATCTAGCAATTACTAGAAGTGGAAGTGGCCCGGAATTAAACCTGGACCAGGTAGAGTGTCACTTCAAAATAGGATTTATATCATAGGCCAGACCACATTTTATAAAGAGCATTTTATTTGTCAATGGGATTAGATATTTAACTAAAATATATTTATATAATTATGAAACTCAACTTGTCATGTCTGTTATGACATGATCTTGCATCATTATACAAACACCCACACTTTTACACGCATAGCTTTATGAGAGGTAGTGCATTATAGTTCTTCTACTTTATTTTTTTTCCTGGAACAGGAAGACCCAGCTAGTAACAACAAAAAATGGGCAATAGTTTAAAGGTATGTTGCACTGAAAAGTTACCTTAGGATCATTATATTTCCTACTTGACAAATACCTGGCAAGAGAGCAGATACAAACTTAGATAAAAGCATTAACTATTATATAAGTAAAATAAAATAAAAATTCTTTTTTCCCTTTGTACTGAAGCTTTTTCTATCTTTTTTATCAGTAATTTTTGTTAGTATAAAAGTTAATGGGTTTCATTATGACATTTCCATACATGCATATCACAAAATCCAAATTCTTTATACTATATCTAGACCCTCAAGTTAATTTATTATGTCTCTTGATCTTTTTTATTAACTGCAATGAAAGCATTTTTCCCTCTGATTTTATATATATTTTTACAACTAATGAATACTTATGGCCTGGGATGTAGCTCAGTGGTAGTGTTTGCCTAGCATGAGTGAGACCCTGAGTTCAATCTCCAACACCACAAAAATCAAAAGCAAACAAACACAGACCAAGAATAAGCCAGGCAGTGCGGTACACGCCTGTTATCCAGCTATTTAGGAGGTGAAGGCAAGAAGATCACAAGTTCAAGGCCAGAAGCAGCCTGCACAACTTAGTGAGAGCCTATCTCAAAAAAAAAAAAAAAAATTAAAAAGGGGCTGGGAGTGCAGCTCAGTGGAGCCTTGCCAAACATGCTACTTCAACCACCAGTATTGGAGGGGGAAAAAAAAAGAATACTTAAAAGTGTATATCGAAGATAGTCTAACCTGGAGGGAAGATACTCAATATCTACCCCCTTTCACGGTTTAGAACTGGGCCTTGTTTCTGAAAAGGAAGAGAACCATCACGCTATACCACTGCCTCTTGAAATTTATGTACAGAACTACAGGGCAATTGTGTTTTCAAAACTTCTACGATATTATTTCTGCATTTAATAAAAATCAATATACTCGTTGCAAAAGGTATTTTAAATGAAGTAAATTTATACTTCATTAAACATTCAAGCAAAACCTAGAAACTGTTATGTCATCCATGCTGGAACATTTAGCCTTATGTAGAACACAAAGCCATAATACCTTTAAAAGACATTATACAAATAGATAATATAGATTATGCCTTATGTAACAGATTTACAGCCAAGGATATTTCCTATTCTTAGGAGTTTTTAATTCTACTTAGCAATCCCTGACCTTTTACACCTGGAGGCTGTGACCTTTCTGAGAAAATCAGACTGTTTGCTAATGATAACTAACCACATATTTCTCAGTACAAACCTCATGAAATATATGATGCACTAATTTGTGGTAGAAGAAAGAAATCTAATGTACTATTTTCATAAACTCTCCTTGTACATAGTCCCTGCCTATACAGGGAAGGAGCCCAGGAAATAAAACATCTATGACATGGTAGGTATGCATAAGTTTACAGAAGAGAATGAAGTCGAGGACCTATCTCCCAAATGACCGATTTGTCTGTTCCCATGACCAAACAACAAATGAAATCCAAAGAACAGGGGAAGTAGTTGACCTCAAGTGCCCCAACATTTTTCCCTCTGCAGCTTTTGAAACAGTTTACAGTTTCTTTATCTTTATTAGGACATTTTCCTCATCAAATTAATGAGTCACTAAACAAAAGGCCTACTAAAATGTTTACATTTGGGAATAAACTATCTGTTATGGCTCTAGTGAAAAGACAAGTCATAATTTGCCATTGCTTTTCAATGAAATCATCTGGGAAAGGCAAACAACAGTCAGGGTAGAAACAGGATGACCGAGGAAAATTCAAGTAAATCCCGAGGCCAACGAGAAGAAAGTGTTTGCAATCCTGTCTGCTCTTAACCCTTCCCCTCTCCATCTCCAACTTCTTGCTCTTATGGAGTACTTTCCTTTTGGCAATTATTACATAAGACATTCTTTTGAAACAATTACCCTTGTTAAAACCAAGTATTGTGCAAAGTGAGAAGAGGAGAAGCTGGTAGAAACACTGTATAGGAGGGACTTGAAGGAACAAAAAGGAAGCTTGTTAGCTGAGGCGGAAGCAGCAAAACCAAGGCACATTTAGAATATGGTTAGAAAAAAGTGAAATGCAACACATACATCCATTAAATTTTCTTATGGTTCTATCTGGGCATACGCAACTAGCATGAAGAAGAGGCTAAAGGTCCTGAAAGCTGATTGCTGAGTGAATCCAAGGCCAGCACAGGACAGCTGTGAAGGGTGCAACAAACACTATATCTGGAAAGTTTCTGGAAAGACATGGTTCCCTGCTGACCATTTCCACTTAGTGATCTTTTCACAGTGGCCAAGCACACATACTCTAGAATTAGAAAATAGTGTAAGAGCCTTTTCAACCAGCAATACTGGCCTACAGTTAGAAGCTGAAGGAAAGTTAGACATGTGGCAGTAGAGTCCCAGATAGGGGATTCTGGAAGAATCTAGAACTTCCCAGAGATAGCAAGGCATTCTGTTGCAACAGCTCAGGAAGGACAGAGAATCTTCCCCTGAAAGGAGTTGGAAGAGGAACCCCTAAAAATCTACAGCAAGTGCTGCTAGGGAATTCCTACCTCTAGACATTCCAGAAGTGCCAAAAGGTCAGAGCAAACCCATGTTGGCATCCTGTGTGGTTTCTATTTGTAGGGTAAACTGCATAAATCCTCTATGCTGGGAGGGAAGCAGAGTTCTTTTTCCTTTTCTATCAGCGCTTCACAATTATGTACCCCATGGGCTCTTTTCTTTTGCTTTCTCCACTTTTAATTTCATCTGCATTAAGTTCTGTCTCATCTTTCTTCAACACAGTGAGAAACCCAGGTACATGCACACACACATACTCAGCTGCATCATTCTCGGCAATCCAGTGAATTCTCTGTGAATTCCTGAAGATTCAGAATAGGGAATTATTGTCTCTTGGGTACTGAGTTTCAGTTTTGCAAGATCAAAGAGTTCTGGAGATGAGTGGTAGTGATTGTTGCACAACAATGTAAAGGTCCTTACTGAACTGTACATGGTAAGATACATTTTACGTTATGTGCATGTAATCACAATTAAAAGTGAAAAGAAAACTAACAGGCATTTTCACATGTGTCAGCGGTGCACATGATCTCCATCCCTAAAGATTGCCAGCTTTGAGCTGACATCCCAGGGCGGTGCTGGGCCACTGCCAGGCACATGGCCACTGAGGGAGATGCGTAGAGCTCCTCACAGAGAGTCCTTTTCAGGGGAGTCTACCGCAGGGAGGCTGAGCTCATGGCTCTTCATCAGAAGAATCAGAGGAGAACATTCCACTGCCCTGAGGTGGGGTGGGGAGGAAGACCTCCCCAGACCTGGAAGGAAGAGGAGTCAGGAGAAGCAAGAACCCAAGCCTTGAGATCCCAGGGGACTTCTTTCTACCAGTAGTTTTATGAAGCCTGGGTCTAGGGCTTTAAAGGCAACTAAGTCTTTCAAGATGCCTCAGGTACCTTTTCCTTCAGGCACCCCAAACAATCTCATTTTCATGATAAGAAGCTCTTTAAACAAAAAATGCTTTACAAGGTCCTCACAGTTCTGGTCCCTGCCTATAGGAAGTCACAGTTCATAGTATACCATTGTGGCCACAGGATGAGGTGTAGCTCAGTTAGTAGAGTGCTGCTCTGCACTCTCTGAGGCCCTGTGTTCAGTCCCCAGCACCGCAAAAAAATGGGAGAAGGACCCAACCAGCAGCACACTCCCCCCACACAAAAAAAAGCCCCCAAACAAACATCGAAAACCCTATGAAGAGCAGAGAAGCAATGACATGCATAGTGCCGGGCATGGTACAGCGTCAGGGAGTGTTTTGTTGTGCTGTAAATAGGGTCACTATGAATCAGATGCAACTCAGTGGCACCTAACAACATTGTGGCCATACTAGTTGAAACATATGGACAAGAGGCTGGGACATTGAATCAATGCTTGAATGAGTAGTGACATATTGATGGCACATGTGGTAGTGGACAAAGACATACACACTGCAGAGAGAGAAAAAGCAACCTGTAGAAGTAAGAGGACCGGGAACTGGAGACACAAGTGTATGGATAAAACTGGGAGCTCTGTGCACAGCACCGAGGAGAAAGACTGAACCAGGCATCCATGAAGGTCTTACTCTCCAGTGCTGGTTGTGGCGGTGCCACATCCCTTCCCTGATCTGGGCCTTTCCACAAGCAGACGCAGGGCACCTGGCCTGATGAGGCAAGTGGGTGAGGGATGGAAAGGAGATCTCATTCCTGTATGTCTTCAAGATGAAACACAAAAACAGAAAGCTTCCATAGAGCTTTTAAAGAACCACCCTTCTAACATTGTATAGAAAGGAACTCACTTAAGCCTCACAATCTCAGGCATTATTTTATCCCCTGATGGAGAAAGCCAGATATGAAAGAGTTAAGGAGCCTGCCCAAGGTTTCAAGCTAGTCAGCGTGAGTGCAAGGCACTTGTCCTGCTCCTAACCATTATGCAACTCTGCTTCTTGGAGAGAATGGCTGTTTACACAGCACTGGACAAGTAGAGAGGTGCAAAGGTCTTCAGCACATGGGGCAGGTCAACTCTATTTCCTGGAGAGAGGCAATGCTTTGGAGAGACATCAAGTCAGGCTGACTTGGGCAAGATGTCAGCTCTTCCACTTACTAACTGTGTGGTGTCAGGAATATTCATTAGTCTCTCTGAGTACTGGCTATTCATCATATCTGTTATATGTGCTGTCTAGTGTATCTGTGAGGATTAAACAAAGCTCCTGGCACATACACAATAGATATAAGCTATTACTCACCCAGGTGAACATTCTCCAATCAAGTACCAGACACATAATCACATTTAACAAATTAATCAAGACCCCATAATAAAGTAATAATGGTGATAGCTTTAAACTACAGTGCTAGTGGGTTCAAAGCCAGATCCCCACAAATCTTCAATAGTTCTTTTACTACATTGTTTAGGTAGGGAGTCCATATTTTTTCCTAAATGTTCCCCTGGGGATACTTAAGAATCAAGACATAAGAAAAAGAAAAGGGACATATTTACAAGTTAGCGGAATGTTTTACTTAAAAGCATAGTGCAAAAGTTAAAGATAACTTTAAAATGACATTTTATAATAGTCTTTGTTTGATTCTAGAAAGACAAACACTCATAATCACTAAATCACATATAGGATGGACTGCCTCCAAAGAAGGAATATAAACTGCGTGTCACATCTCCACTGCAGAGAGAAACCAGCTGATGAGGTTAGCTTTCCGAGTGAGTGCCAGCTGTGTGTTCCATCTTCTCCTTCAGAAGAGAGCCTGATGACTGGCCTGACTGGCCCATCCTCCTCATGAACTGCACTTTCTTAGGGATCAGACAGCAAACTTCCTACTTGGTATGTTTTGAACTCACATTGGCAAATATTAAAAATAATCAGCAGTGCCATCTAAGCATGCACTAATGTACATTTCCTAGGAGCACTTCAAACTAGGATTTAAGGTAAAATAATAATAATAATAATAATAATAATAATAATAATAATAATAAGCTAGACAAGCCACAAGCTAGTATCTCACCTCTGGTCAGGACACAGAGATTCTCCTTCCTGGAGACAGCTTATATTTTTATAACAGGCTTTTCTATTTTTCTTACAGAATGCTTCAACTATAACTGCACAAACCAAACATCTAAAATAATGAGTCACCTATTGGCTTGAATCCGAGCACCAGGTCAAATGTAGTTTATGCCATGTCAGTGCTGAAAGGCAATGCTAGTACAACGAGTGGACAAATTTCTACCACCAGAACTCTGCAACACTTGACTGGGGTTTCTTTGAAAAATTGAAAGAGCCCTCTGAGCTCCTGTGAGTTTGCTGTGGCCCTCCAGGATCCCAGGAGGTGACAGGAGGTGACAAGAGGCAAGATAAACATTCCTGGCTATTCGTGATGGCAATAGGAGAATCTATGGTGTTCCTTCTTTCTTAGAGTGACTCTCTTTGGAGGGGATTCCTGACAAGGAAAAGCCAGAAAAGAAACTCAAATTTGTAAACATTTCTTGTAAAAGAGAGTACACGAACAAGGGGGTTTAATGAATAATAATGATATTAAGCAATTTTACTTTTACTCATGAACTTAAGATAAATTTGTTCTTGATTAGATTAGATTAGATGCAAAAGTTGAAGGCCAGCCATGAGGGTCCACATCTATAATCCTAGCACTCAGGAGGCTAAGATAAGAGGATTGCCAGTTTCAGGCCAGCCTGGGCTACATAGCAAGATCTTGTCTCAACAAGCAAAAATTGAAACACCCTTTCATGGGTTAAAAAAATAAATAAAATAATTTTTAAAAAGCCCTCTCTCCAACTTTTCTGAACCAAAGAAATAGATTGTTGTTGTTGTTAGGTGCTGTTGAGTCAGTATCTGACTCATAGCGACCCTCATGGGGTTTTCAATGGCTGACTGTTTCGGGATTGCCTTGGGAGTGGATTGCCAGGTCTTTCTCCCATTTTTGCGGTGCTGGGAATTGAACTCGGGACCTCAGAGACTGCAGTGCAGCACTCTACCAACTGAGCTAAATCCCAGCCCAAGAAATAGATTACAGAGGTTATAATCATTAAGCAACTTTCATATGACATCCTAATTATACATCTTTTCTTCCTTCTCAATGTTAGCATGTCTACAATAAAAGCCAGATAAATATGATTTGAAATTGAATTGAAAAGATGTGCAACTACAAGATTATTTCTCAAGAGCAATGGAAGGGGAAACGGTTCTCATTGCAAAAGGCTGGACTTCCAGGGAACATAGGATGAAAGAGCTCCATACCATCTCAGGAGGCTAAGAAGCTGCTAGAGGAGGCCTCTCAGGAGATGGGGCCTCTCTGCTGAATAAATGGGTGGAGCAAGCAGGCATGAATGAATGAGCAAACATTTGAGTGAACTAGACCTGGGAGCACAAACTTCTCAACATATTTCTCAGGAGTCTCATAGTGCCCAGGTTTCCTTTACCATAAATCTGCCTCACCTCTTCTAAAATATCCCTGAACTGTGATTAAGAAAAACATGGTAAAAATTACTGACCTTCTATGGTTAATCCTTGTGACTCTTACCCCATCATTCCAACTCTGTTTACATATAAAGGTGTCACGTAGCTCTGCCAAAAGGGTTCAAGACTGCCAAAAGGGTTCAAGAACCCAGGTAAGAACCCAGAAAGAGATCCCGAGCAAGA
Organism: Pedetes capensis; assembly: GCA_007922755.1. Classification (NCBI taxonomy): domain Eukaryota; kingdom Metazoa; phylum Chordata; class Mammalia; order Rodentia; family Pedetidae; genus Pedetes; species Pedetes capensis. Next base: position 157,123 of record VMDO01002486.1, read on the forward strand.
AATGCTGTGCAAAGCCCAGCATTCCCCATTCTAATGCTGGCAGGATATCATTTATAAACAAAACATAGAAAATACTAATTCTTCCTTCTATGATAATGTTGATAATTTCTTCTCTTCCCAAGTTTTTTGCCTTCTTCCCTTTAAACCACAAAAATTAAGTGATTCTAAGTTTCTCATGTTCCACAGCCTAACAGTTATATGAAACTAAAATCTAAACATTTAAAAGAAAACTCGATTTGTAATAATTGGCTAAATAAACTGCAAAGTAACATTTAATACACAAATGATAATTTTGAGAGCAAAACAAACTGCCCAGCTGGGTTCTCAGCCATTATTCTCATATGTCAAATACCTATGAGGCTTGGGACACTCACAGATAACCCAGTACCACCTCAAGGTTCAAGGCAGGGTAGGTCTGGGACAAATTGGCAGCAGCTCAACAACAAGCACCCAAGAAAGCATTCTGATCCCAGCATGGCCTTGCACAGCCTGGGGAACCTCGGGACATCAGATCTTTTCCATGTGCTTCCTCACAGGGAACTTTACAATGGGGTATTGTATAAATAATAATCTAAATCTCTTCAATTTTTTCCTTATTTTCTCCAAATTCCAGAGTTTTTTCCTCTTAGGAAATTTAACATCTCTGTGTATAGGACATAGGTAAGAAAAACTAGAGACCAATGTACCCAAGTGTGTTATAGACTTCAAGTAGACTGATTCCACATAAAGTGAGGGTTTGTGCAGGAGAGGGGCCAATTTGCACAGTTGGTCAGAGAAGGCTGTGGGTCTGGGAAGGCAGAAACCCCTAAGAACATTTTTTCCTTCTTTTTCTTCTTTGCAAAGTACAGAACAAAAGAAAGGTTGGGGAAGGGAGAGAGGTGAAGAGAAAATAAATTCAACAGCATTCAATGAACATTTCTCAAATGTGCACTGTGGCATATTAGAGGAGTAGGAAGAGAATTAGGTGAAGAGTAGCATGGCCTTGAATTCATGGGATCTCAAATAGAATTCAGTGGCTCTCAAGCTTCATGAGCATTAGTATCACCAGACAAGCTTGTTAAAAAACACAGACACTTCAGTTCCACTCACTCATCCCTAACATAGTGAATCAACTTCCAGGATGTAGAGTCTAGAAATGTTTATGTTACTCACCAAAACTTGACAATTACAAACTAAACACAACGGAAGCCAACTTTTGAATAATGGAGTGAAATATACAGGCCCCTAAAGACAACCCTGACTGGTTACAGAACAAATACAGGCTAAGACTAGAGATCTCATACCATGTGCCAAGGACCCTGTAGAGCCACAGCAAACTCACAAGAGCTCAGAGGGATATTTCAATTTTTCAAGGAAAATACAGTCAAGTGTTAGACACTACACAAACTACTAGCTCATGTTAACACACAAGTAAATTGCACTACATTTCTTTTGATGATATCTCTTTCAGAGACTTGTTTTTTGCAATTGCTATGACTAAAAGCCAAACATAGGGCACAGTGGTTCACATCTGTAATCCCAGCAACTCAGGAGATGGAGGCAAGAGGATCAGAGGTTCAAGGCCAGAGTCTACCTGCGTAATTTAGCATGACCTTGTCTCAAGATAAAAAATAAAAATTGGGCTAGAGGTACAGCCCAGTGGTAGAGCACTTACAAATGTATGTGTGAGGGCCTAGGTTCCACCCCCAAGTATCATTAAAAAAGAAAAAAAAATCACTGAGGAGTGGACAATGAAGATGGGCGTGTCCAACCTACCACTAAGGTTTCAGAAGCCCTGCAGGATCCAGGTAGACACATCACCCTAGTAAATGATGGTGAACTAATCAAGAATGAAGTTTTAAAAACTTGCAAAAAGTCTATATTATTATTTTTCAATTTATAGGTATTATTGAATTTGTATGTTATAAATGTATAAGCATTATTTTTCCCAATAACAACTAAGCTATTAGTATATTAACTACTTATTAGGTTCTTTATATGTAACTACTCATTAAACAAAATAGAAAATTCTTTGGAAAAAATTATCTAGACACTTGGAGCACCAAATACACAGAGAATCTGAGATCTTCTAGATCAAGATGACCTTAAAATGAGATTCTTTTTATACCCTAACAACTGAATTTATTTAATCAAAACAGATCTGGTAGGGAAAGCATTCTAGAAGAGCTCAGGATAAATTCCAGAGTTAAATATACAGTGTTGTTGTTAGGTGCCGTCGAGTCGGTATCCGACTCAAAGCGACCCTCATAGGGTTTTCAATGGCTGACTGTTTCAATTGCCTTGGGAGTGGATTGCCAGGCCCTTCTCCCATTTTTGCGGTGCTGGGAATTGAACTCAGGACCTCAGAGACTTTAGCACAGCGCTCTACCAACTGAGCCAAATCCCAGTCCATACACACACACACACACACACACACACACACACACACACACGCATGCACGCACACACACATACACACACACACATTGGGCTGGGATTTGGCTCAGTTGGTAGAGCACCGCGCTGCAGTCTCTGAGGTCCCGAGTTCAATTCCCAGCACTGCAAAAGTGGGAGAAGGACCTGGCAATCCACTCCCAAGACAATCCCGAAACAGCCATTGAAAACCCTATGAGGGTCGTTATGAGTCAGATACTGACTCTACGGCACCTAACAACAACAACACATGCACATTATCTTATTATCTTGTTTTCATAGTCAACACTTTCAAACATGAGATCCCCATTTATTTCATGAAATCTGAATATATAGCTATCCTGGGTATCCTTGGGGGATTGGCCCCAGAACACTTGATACCAAAAGTCCACAGATGCTTAAATCCCTTGTATCAAATGGTGTAGTATTTGCATATAACCTGCACACATCCTCCCACATACTTTAAATCATCTCTAGATTACTTATAATATCAAATGTAAGGGAAGGCAGCATAAATAGTCGTCACACTATTAATGACAAGAAAATAATGACAAGAATAAAATCTGTACATGTTCAGTACAGATGCATTTTTTTACAAATTATTTTAATCTGTAGTTGGTTGGATCCTTCAATATAGAACTGAGGACAAGTAGGGCCAGTAATATAGTAATTTCAGTAACAGACTTGTTAGATTATCCAATCCAATTAGCCCTAGTTTTTAAACAGCAGTCCCAGGAAATGGTGAGCTCACTATTCCTGTTGATCTGCCTAACTCTCCAGACCATCTACTTATCTCCAGCCTCTTTTTGGCACCTCAATACTATTTGATTTGTTACACAGCATCATTTCTGTCCTTCCAAGTATATGGATATAGTTTTATTTTTTCAATCAGTATAAATTAGATTTTGCCTGCAGCTGTAGTCCTGTGGCATCCTATCCCATCAGATCTCGAAAGCTAAGCAGGGTCTCGCCTGGTTAGTACTTGGATGGGAGACTGCCTGGGAACACTAAGTGCTGTAGGCTTGGGAGACAGACCTGGCAACCCACTCTCAAAAATCAATCTGCCACTGAAAACCCTATGAACAGCAGAGAAGCACTGACAATAGTGTTTCGCCTGTTGTATGTAGGGTCGCTATGAGTCTGATACCAACTCGACAGCATCTAACAACAACAACAAATTAGATTTTGTTACTTTCCATGATTCCCAGAGATAAAAGGCTAAACAAGATTAAAAATCTAAGGGTAAAGCAAGGTGCAGTAGCACACACACCTGTAGTCCCAGATTTGTGGCAGGATGAGGCAAGAGGATTACCTGAGCCTAAGAGTTCAAGGGCTGCCCAAGCAATATAGTGAGACTCCCATCTCCCAAGGGGGGAGAAAAAAATCTAAAGGTAAACCTAACCTCTACCATGTGTTATTGTTATTAGGTGCCATCAAGTTGGGTCTGACTCATAAGGGCCCAACAACAGAACGAAACACTCCCTGACACTGTACCATGCCCAGTACTACATCAGTGCGTCTCTGCTATTCATAGAGTTTTTGATGGCTGATTGTTTTGGGAGTGGGCTGCCACATCTTTCTCCCATTTTTTGCAGTGCTGGAGACCAAGCCCAGGGCTTCAGAACATGCAGGGCAAGCACTTCACCATTAATAGAGAGACGGTTATGTCTACACACCAGTCTGCCTGCTGGTTCAACAATTAAATTAATAACAAATATCAAAGCTTCCTGTCTGGTTGTACCCTGGCACAGGAAACAGCTCTGCAGGCCATGAGCAAGTCGGGAGATATCTTTCATCATGTGTAACTGCTTTAGCCATTCCTAATGTTTCTTACTCCCTAAAAACTGAGCCTTTTCAAGTTGTTCCCCACATTATTGATAGTTTCTGGAGTTCCCTTTAGAAAATGCCTTGAAAAGACAAAATCTTAAAGTAACTGTCTAGAATGAAATCTCTGACTTAAAAAAAAAAAAAAAAAAAAAAAATTTAAGTGACCACACAAATCTTAATTAAGATTTTTCAGCAATTAACCTGTCACTTAGATTAACAATAAGCAAGCAATATACTCTTTAGAAAGAGCTACCTCCCAGGGAGGCAGAAAGGAGCTCTTGTTCGTGTGGGAAAATTACTTTGAAAGGCTAAAGTTGCTAGCTCTGTGCCTAATAAGTTTCTATTTATTTATTTATTTATTTATTTATTTATTTATTTTTGCCAATGGTCTTTCAAGTAAAAAAATTATAGGCAATTTTTATCAAATGAGCAAAGTAGATGTCAATTCTAATAAAAGCTCTGTTGTGTAATATTATTATCCCACTATGTGGCAAGAGCAAAGTTTCAGAGTAAGGGTGAATCAGAAGCTCTTCAGGACTGGGCACTATGAAAAGAGAAGCTAAGATCACAATCTGGGTCAAAAGACAATTTCTCTGAGTTTCAAACTTCCAATCATAAAGCTAAGAGATAAATAACAAATGAATACAAGCAGACAATATGCTTTCCTCCTTAGAGACAGATTACTAACAAAATTCTGTGAAGGAACTTGGTAACTACACTACATGTTCTGGCTGAGAAAACATTTTCCACAATGGAATATAAATAGCAAATGACCAGGCCAACATTTTATTTTGGCCTGTGTCTGAACTCAAATTAGCCACTGGGAAAAAGAAAAAAAAAAGAAAGAAAGAAAGAAAAAAAAACCTGAAACTCCAAAAACACTAGAAAGTAAAAGGAAATCACATTTAAATCTGCCCAATACTTGACCAGCAAGTTGCCATTTGCTCTGACCCTGCGGGCCACAGGCCGGGAGGGCACTCAAGTCTGAAAGATCAGATAACAACAGGCAGGGAAGTCCCAGAGGAAAGACTGTGAAAATACAATTAAGTAGAACAACTCCTACCATTTGGTCTGGTGATGAAAGAAGAAATTAGGTGTCACAGAGGATGATAAATACTCGCACCCTTGACTTCTCTGTGAGTTTAAGGTAACAGAACAAACATCCTTTCATGAAGGGGCAATCTAGTTTGCCTTGAGACCTACTGAGCTGATTCCACCACGTTCACAGAGCCACAGTGGAGAAGGCAGGGCCCAGGGTAGAAGGTACCAAGAATTTAGAGTTATGGATCAGTCACAGGTCTCCTCTACCAGGGGTAAGTTCTCACTAACAATGTGAATTAGTCTGAGTTTTGTGTATAATTAATACTCATAGTGAAGGGCCCCTGTGAGTTAGCCAGGCTCCCTCAAAGGAAGGCATATGTTCTTTAAGAATAAACTAATAAGGATTAAATCTAGTAAAAATATCAACCATGCCTATGTACCAACTTACACCACCAATGAATTCAATAGCATTAAAAGGGAGGGGGGGAATCCTTCTATCTGCACATATGCATTCCTGAGGGCTGGGCTGAACTCAGGATGAAACCCCTAGTGTTGGCTGCCTTCTCATCAGGCCTTTTGATAACTTGCTGCAGAAAAGACATAAGCCAGAGGACTTGGGAGGTGAAGACTGGGGTAGGGGGACATTTGCTCCAGCCTTTTGGTCTTCTCATGGGAAAGTCATTTCCCTTGGAGCCTAAGTTCATCCTGCAATGGAAACAGAGCTGTAGTTACCACATCCCTAGTTAAACATTGCTCAACAGTCATAAATGTCATGGCTGGGCCTCAATATATGGAGTCAATGGGTGTGGGGAAGTCTCCCTGAAAGTCCCAAATTTAAAACTGTTATTTTAAAAAATATGTTAATGTAGAAAAACTACACACACACTTTAGACTTTTCTCCCCAAAGTGCTGATGAAATATGGCACACTATGACATAAAATGACGAAATGCTAAATGGTCTATTCAAAATGAGCAGAACGTAGATATAGGGAAGGTAACATTATAATGCTACTAGTATTTTAAATGCCATAGTATGCACACACCACTTGAAATCATGAAACAATCCCACAGAGATACAACATCAAAACCAACAATAGAAACCGAAATGAGAGTGCAGTCTCCGCTATAGCCCACTGTTGTTATAGTTTTAAAGCCGCTGGAGAAACATACACTGTATGAAAAGTCAAAAGAGGCCAATGATAGGCTGCTATGTTATTAAAGAAACTTGTACTCGTGACACATCACATGCACACCCTGAAGATTGAAATTAATTTCTCAATCCGTTGCTCTGTAGCTAGATTTCAAATAAAGTCAAGAGTATCCCTGGGGAGAGTCAGGTACGCAGTTCTACATCAGTGCTGCTCAGAAAACATTCTTTTAATCCCGTTTGTTTATTCTTCTATTCCCTGCATTTATGAACTCTCTAAACCCCTTCTACTTAAACCATAGCACTAAGCCACTAGGATTAAAGACATGGTGAAATTTCTAACAGAAGCTACTTAGCTTTATGTCTGAGCAGTGTGTTTACCATCTTGTACTTTGGTAATTTTCTGAATTAACCTGTGTAAAATAATGTGGTTTTGTTTTGTTTTGTTTTCAGTACTTGGGGTTGAACCTAGGGCCTTGCATATACTTTACAAGTGCTCTTCCACCAAACTGCACCCCCCAGCCCATTTTTTATTCTTTATTTTGAGTCAGGGTCTCACTAAGTAGCACAGTTTACCTCCAGCCTCAAACTTTCAATCCTCTTGCCTCCACCTCCCGAATCACTGGGAATACAGGCATGGGCCACTGCATCCAGCTGAAATTCATCTTTAAAAATTTGTTTTATGAGCCGGGCGTGGTGGCACACGCCTGTAATCCCAGCGGCTCGGGAGGCAGAGGCAGGAGGATCGCCAAGTTCGAGACCAGAGGCAGTCTGTGTAACTTAGTGAGACCCTGTCTCAAAAAGTAAAAAAAAAAAAAAAAAAAAAAAAAAAAACAAGGGCGAGGGTGCAGCTCAGTCATCCAGCACTTGCAGAGCATGCAAGCGCGAGGCCCTGGGTTCAACCCCCAGTATCACAAAAAAAAAAAATTGTTTTATCAGAAAATACAATGGGAGATTTCCCTGTAAGAAAATGTCATCCACCCCCATTGTAGGCTGTGTGCATTATTGTACTTCGGAAGCTAGAGGCAAAAGCCACGGCATGGCTAGGCTATAAACTGTGTTTCTAACATCAGGAAGAGCAGTTTAATGAAAAATGTTACAATTAATTGCTCTATTCCGAGTTCCTAAAATCACACATTCAGGTAATTAACACAACTTCAAAAGCAGGCAGCCACTGGGGGAAAAACAAACACTGATGCACCGGCCAGTCATGGAGCAGAAAGATGTGTCTGGGAACAAGAGGGAACAAGGGGAGCATGAGCCACTCCTGGGGCCTGTGCGCTGGCCACAGGCTGGCAACTATTCCTTCCGCCATCCTTCCAGATGCATATTAAGAGTTTTGGGATTGTTACACTATCATTCTCACCCTCATGATCGTGCAACCACCCGAACTGGATGGAATTCCAGCAGGTCGTGTTATGACAAACCTGGCTTCTCCTATGGGCAAAATCACAGAAAAGGCAGTGCCTTTACATTGCTGCCTTAGATCACCAATTTTAATTAAATCTTACTGATGCACTTTCTCTTTGATCTGTCGCAAAATTTAGGTCAGGAATGAAGACACAACAACCTGCAGATTAATTATCTTTAGATTAATCATCTCTGTATCTTAAAACTCCTCAGAATTTAATATAATCCAAAGATAAATCATCTTTCTGTATATTATCAGCAGACAAAATTAATTACCTTACATTGACAATCTGGACTGAGGTTCTTCCAAAGCTTTCAAATATGCTATTTAATTCTCAAAATTCCCATATGAAGTGAAATTTCTTCAGTTGGACACATTCAGTAACATATTTTACAAAATTAACACCTCCTGTATGAGGTCTGATGAAATAACAAAATTAAACAGATGTTACCAACAAAAATTCTGTCCTAAAATGCTCAGCTCAATTCAACTCATCTGATGTTTACCGAGCTCCTGATATGTCCCAGGCAATGCACTCCTGAGACAGGTTTCTTGAAGGGAACAAAACATGACAAAATCAAAAAGTTAATAACCCTACGGCAGGACCTAAACATTTTTTTTTAAAACAAGTCAATGAAAGCCAACAGCCCAGCCCCCTTTGTTAGAAATACCTTATTGTACCTTTACTCTCTCCATGAGTAAGTGACAATCTGGTTTCATATAAGCATCTCTAGAAGCAGTATTATTTATGCCACTAGGGACTAGGCAGTGAATTATTGCTTCAGGCTATTTAATGTACAAGACAGAAATTTATTAAATGACAATGAAGTAGTAATTACAAAATGGTTCCCCGGTGGCTCAAAAAGTCAGTAATTAAATACCACTTACCGCACTAAGATTGTGAGTTATTAAACAGCACTAATGGAATAGTTCATTAAATGTTACTTCAGTGTCCTGAAAGGAGCATTTCCATACAAGTCACCAAGAGCAAACACACACACTGGGGAAATCCAGCCATTTACTGGGGTGGGAGGAGCAGACATGAATTATCACCTGGTATCCAACTCCAGCCAATAATCCTAGCATTTGGCTAGACAGCTGAGCAAGCACTGTATGAAACATCCTTCCTTGGAAGTCCCTGGCACTCTGATTCACTGTGTAGCATGAGTATCAGGTGTAACAAGACAATAGCTCTATCGCAGGCCATCATAGTCCCATCTCATTCACCACTCACACTCAAAGTTCTGGTATATCTTCTTCCACAGGTTTATATTTCATCATTCTGACACATGAACAAGGACATTAAAAATAAATTCCTGATCTAATTACAAATAAAATTCGCCACATTTCCTCTGGCAATCTCCTCCAAAACATCTTTCTTGTGCACCTTAGTTCCTCCCATCCAGTTGGTTCCTGTCTTGTGTGTCCATTTATCCTAGACCGGCCTCTTCCGGGGCTGACTTGTTCCTTCCCTGGAGTTAGTGACCCCAGTCTTGTCAATTAAAGTTCAAAGCTTTCAGATATCTCTGCAAGGAGGCTTTGCCTGATGAGGAGACAAGACACTGAAAAAACTCTCCCAAACTATTTTAAAGCCATCCCTTCAAATTCCAAATAAATTTACAATGAAAACTAAGTTGATGGAGTTTTATTCCTCTTAAGCTACAGGTGCCTGCAGCCGTAGCCCTGTGGCATCCAATCCCGTCAGATCTCGGAAGCTAAGCAGGGTCGGGCCTGGTTA